>WSXT02066369.1:0-12464 GCA_011762715.2 Neuroterus valhalla | reverse complement strand
AAATAAGAAGTCGGAGAAAAAATACATTACAAGGTCAAATTTCGACTACGTCATAGACTACCATTTGCCCTTAAAATTCTTCTTTTGTTTCGAAAATTGTGTTTTGTGTCCAAAATTAATTTTAACTGAAAATTGAACTATTCCATTTTCTGTTGATAAATCGGCTTTTAGGGGGAAATTATTCTTCTGGGTTGAAAATTCAAGAATTTTGTTGAAAAGTTATCCATTTTTCTTGAGTATTTAACAGTTCATTCGAAAATTTATCCCTCCTTTGCTAAAAACTAAACTCTTTCGCATGAAATTATTTCAATTTTTTCAGATGATAATTAAACCTCTATATTCTTGGTTGAAAATCGATACTTTTTAGTTAAAAATTCTTATTTTCCTTGAAAATAGAACTTCTTTATCAAAAATTGGTTTTCGCTCGTACTCAAGATTAATTTCATTGACTGAAATTCCAACTATCCTTTTTTTTTTTTTAGAAATTAATCCTTTTTGGTTTAGAATTCAAGATTTTGGTTGGAAATTGATGTATTTTGTGGAAAATGAATCTTTCTATGTAGGAAATTATTCTTCTTTGACAAAAATTAAACAATTTTGTTGAAGTCATCCTTTTTTTGTTGGTAATCCAATATTTCCTTTCAAAAATTCGCCTTTTTAGGTTGGAATTTTTACTAGTTCCGTAGAATATTTAATTATTTGGTTCAAAATCAACATTTCTTTGAACATTCATATTTGCGGGTTAAAAATTAAACTGTCTTGTAAGAAATCATTATTTTTCTGCTTGTTATCTTGTTGATTTTTTCCTTCCCTTTCACTGAAAATTTAACCTCTTCGTTGAAAATCCAATTCTTTCGTTGGGAATTCGTCTGTCTTAATAAAAAAAAATTCTTCTTGGTTGGAAATTCAACAGTTTTTTTAAATCCCTTTTTGGGTTCCGAAGTATCACCAGGTTAGTAAAAAAATCAAATGTATGGGTAAAAATGAACTTTTCAGTTGAGGATTCATATTTTTTGCTGAAAATTAAACTGTTATTGATCAAAAACCAAAAAATAGTTTAGTAGTTTGAAGCCAAGTCTGATAATGAAAAAGATCACATTCATATTCTTTGCGTGAACTTTCCAATCATTACTTGCAGAAACTATCAATTTTAATTACTTATTAAACAAAAAATTCATTTGGTGAAATTGTATTGCTCTTCAAAATAATTGATATAAGAGAAAAATGGATTGATGCTTAAGTTTCAACAATAAGTGATTTTGAATTCATTTTTTTGTAACGTCTTGTTTGTAGATACTGAATTAATCAAAATATAAATTCAAACTTGGACGCTGAAAAAAAAGAGGATTCGAAAGTATTAGGAATATTTTATTGTTCATCTTTGCAGGTTGCGTCTTCAGGGTTTTCCAATTATAAGTAAGAAATCTTAAGAAAAAAAATTGTAACTGCCTAAAATTTTATTTTTTCAGTTGACATGCAAGAAGCTGAAATAAGTATAATAAATACCAATCTTAAATTGTCGAGGCTAAATACAAAATTTTCGATCAATAAATTCAGAGCTCATAGGAATGTAAACTAAATTAGATCTATAAAATTTAGTTTTTTCGGTGTGAACTTATAGGGCTTGAAATAAAAGTAGTAACACTAAAAATGTATATACTATTGAATAAATGATCTCATTCTCTACCATAACATTTTTTTTATTCAAAATATTTGCATTACAATTAAAGATTATGCGGCAGAATTGGTTCTTATGCGTACATAATTTATCTCATAAGAGGAGAAAGTAGGAAGCTTTCACTGGAACGCACGCGTTTTAACAATTATAACGTACCAATCGACACTTAGTACAATTAAAAATTAGAATATTATGAAGCGCACTTGACATGCACAAAGCATAATGTTTGTCGTAATAATAGAATGAAATTTGTAATAATCGAATTCTGCCCTCTAAATTCTAATTCTAGACCTACTTGTATGAAGAGGTAAATACTATGGTGGAAATCTTAAATCAAAACGCACTTCCAAAGCACTTCAAAAGGCAATTTTTTTCACTCTTGATCTCAGTCGATCACAGAAATTTTGAGTGCAGCAAAAGTAAAGGAAAAGAAAAAAATCAAGAAACCAATGAAGTGCGATGAATCCTCAAGTTTTTAGATTTGTAAAGTCACGTTGCTTTTTTACAAGAACTTCTGTAGCTCCTTATTTGAAAAAATATGTACATTATCGGTGAATGTATTTGACAAAATAAAAATATTTATCGTAACAACACTACCGAAGTATTTTTACCATCTTAAAATGGCCATTATTTGAGAAAATAGGTACTTCTTTGAAGAAATAATAATTTATATCAATCAATGCATGCGATATTCACGTTCTCGGAATCGAAGTTGAATTCAAACTGTTCTTCAAACTCAAGTATAGGGTCTTAAAAAATCAGAACCGTGAATCGATTGCTCGGATTTTGCTGGGATAATACAGAAATTGAGGTGGTGGCAGAATATCACTAATGCTACTTGATCTCCAATCCCTCAGGTGTCAAGTCCTTTCCATCAATTCCATCGCTCTTCGTTTCGGGTTCATCACGCATGTTTTTTGCTTCTTCGGTCAAATCCGGTGCGATTGAATTACCTGCAAAATATCACAAAACTATAATAATTTAAATTATTGAAGAGAAACTTACATAAGTGCACTGTGAACTGGCAAAGCAGTGACGCTCACAGTAAAACGGTGACGGTCCAAATTTACATTTTACACTGTTAGGAGCCGTTCATGATCGACCAAACACGATGACTTTTACATGCATGAATTTTTAAATTAATACTTGAATTTACAACCAAAAAACATAAGTGTTCAATCAAAAATATAATGCTCAAATCAGTTAAAAAATTGATTTTCAACAAAAAATTGAACGAATTTTCAGTAAATGCAAATAGACGAATTCCCAACGAGGAACTTCACTCTGAATCAAGAAAGATAAACTTTCAACCAAATTGTCAAATTTCCAACTGGGAATGAATAATTTTCAATCAAGAATAGAATCCTAAATTTTCCAGTGTTAAAAAGTAATTTGTAAAGAAAAAAAACACACAAATTTTCAACCTGTTCAATTCAGGTAAAAAAGATCAATTTTCTCTGAACTTTCTACAAAATGCATGAATTTTTGAACGCATTGTTAAAATTTAAAACGAAAATGTGAGTTTTCCATCAAGAAGATTGATGTTCTACCAGAATTGACGCATTTACTACAAAATATATGACTTCTCAACAAGATACATAAATACATTCTCAAGTTGAAAAGACGAATATAACAAAAAAAGTTTATTTACAATCAGGAAAAATGACTTTTTCACCATTAGAAATGAAATTATCAATCCTACAACAAAAAATTTTAATTTACGAAATCATCATTGACATTCCTATAGAATAGTTAAATTTTTAACTGAGAACCTACATTTTTACTGAAAAAAGAAAAATTTTGAAAAAACAGTTACATCCTCAATGAAATATATCAATATTGGAAAAAGAAGATCAATTTTGACTAGAGAAGACAAATTCCAAACAAAATAGATAATCCCTGAACAGAAAGATGAATTACAACAAAGTACACGAATTTTTAACGAAATAGGCTTTTCGAATGCAAAGATGAATTCTCTATGAAGAATATTAATGTTCTAACATAAGATACAACTTTCAATAAAAAATATGATTTTCTATAGAAAACAAAAACTTTTATATCAAGTATGTTAATTTTAAAACTAGAATAGTTTGATTTTTAACCAAATCTGAATTCAACAAAAAAGAATAAATTTTGAACAAAATAATTCAATTTTTAACCAAAGAGATGAATTCCCAACTAGAAAGATGAATTTCTAGCAAGAAACAAAGGTGTTTTCAACAAAAGAGTTCAATATTCACCCAATTTCTTGATTATTAACCGGCAAGATAATTTTGACCAGAAAGATTAATTTTCCTTAAAAAAGATTAATAATCAACAAATTACATGAATTTCCAACCAAGTATGGGATATTTAGATTTTCGACTGAAAAGTTAACTTTGAGCCTCCAACCAAGCAGCTGACTTGTTGACCAAAAAAGATGAGTTTTCAACAAGTAAGTTGCATTTTAGAATTTCTAACCAAACAGCTGAATTTTCAACTAAACGAGATGAGTTTCGAACGAAAAATGTAAAAGTGGAGCTTTAAACGACAACAAAAAAACTCTTTGAGGCAAGAATAGCGAAAATACGACAAAAGGAGAAATTCCTTGAAAATAGAGGAAAAAAGGAGAATCTTAGAAAGAATTAAAGAAAAAAGTATAATGGTAGAAAGGATATGAAGTCTGCCATATGAGTGATTTTGGAATCTGTTATTGAACAGGGCCAGCTTGACCAAAATGCGCAATTTTCGGGTGGGAATTTATTTTTAAAAAAGCGTGTAGAAAACACACGCGTCCGTTGCCAAAACTTTCTTCTATTTCTCTTGCGTTTAGTTGCTAATATGCCTTATTATGAATCAATAATGATTTGAAATATTGAAATACTAGTCTCTTCAGCCCAAAAGATAAAAAATACTCTCAAAACAAATGGGGGAATAAATTTTTTTGAGAAAAAATTCAAGTAGATACCACATTGAATCCCATAATAAATGCTCCAAATTCCTGAAATGGTCAAAATGTACCGCAATTTCAACGAATTATTCAAATTTCCATCTAAAAGCGATGAATTTTCTACCTAAAGAGATATTACATTCATAACTAAACAGTTGCATTAACAACCAAATAGTTGAACCTTGAAGCAAAAGGGAAGAATTTCCGATCAAGACGGATAACTTCCTGCAAAAAGACGAATTTTGAACAAAATACATGGAAATTTTTTAAAAATAATTAAAATGAACTCACAAAAAAATTTATTCATAACAGAAAATTTGTATTCTTGAAAATAACCTCAACTTCAAACCATGTAGTTGATTTTCAAACAAAAAAAGGATGAAATTCCAAGAAGTCAGTTGAATCCTTAACCAAAGCAGATTCATTTTCTACCAAAACACAAAATTTGAACATAATGCATCAATTTTTGACCAAATACATAAATTTCCTACCCAAAAGAAACCAGGAAAAATGAATTTACAACAGGAAAGCTAATTCTTAATGAAAAAGATGCGTTTGCAACCAAGAATAGAATCTTCTTGACTCATCAGGGTGTCTACCATATTTTGGAAAATGAAATCCCTGATAATTCCAGGTTTTCCAGGGTAAATTTTCCCTTTTTTCCGGTATAATTTATGCCATTAAATACATTTTCACCAATTTTCTTATTACATAAAACTTTATAAACACTTTGAACAAATTGTTGAACAATAAATTAAAAATATTCATCACGCATAATAAATTATTCCAAACTTTGATAATTTTCGCGACTTATCAAAAATAATAAGCATTTTAATTATTCTCTATTTTTAAAGATATACCTAGTTAATAAGATTTTAATATAGAATAGTTTATGAAAATAACGGACGATAATATTTTATGACCTAGCATTCAAATTGCTTCAACGGTTTTTTATAACTGTGGTCCTTTCTTCAATTGATGTCCTTTCTTCTAACTCTCGAATTTTCTTCTTCTCTTCTGTAATTTTCTTCTTGTGATATTTATCTTGCTTTTTATTTTCAACCAAGCAAATTTTATTCACAGAGAAACTTAGTTCTAATGCTGCATGTACAAACGACAAATTGTTCCTTTTGTTATGAATACCCAACAGGTAGAACTTTATTCAAGAAAGGGCAAATTCATTACTTTTACGTGTACTGCAAAGAAGTAAAAATTCGTTTCTTGTACGTGTACATTTAAGTTGAAAAATTCCAGGTTTTTAATCAGTTTCCCTGATAAATCCCGGTTTTCCCAGCACAAATTTCATTCCCTGAGAATTCCCGGTTTTCCAGATTTTCCAGGTGCAGTAGACACCCTGCTCATTGATCTTGTTTGGTTGAAATTTTTGTTGTATCTATTCTTTGTTGTTGTATCTTCAATAAAAATGTTATTCCTATTCTTATTTCTTCATGAACACATAATGAATTGTGGTTCGAAATTGCAATAAAACACTGAATCGGAAGATAACCGTACTTCTTATTGAAAAATAGAGATGATTATAACAAATATATCACGAATTTATTGTTAATTCTATCTGTGATTGCTTAGGAGGAGAAAAAAAAAGACTCACAAATTCACATGAAATTAAATGTTATGATGGGTAGTTTTTAACTACCCTCCCTTCCCCCTTCCCCCCTCAGATTCGTAACGTTGTTTACGGACGGACCCTTATTAAGTAAATATTAGTACCTGCATTCTTTTCTATAACAGCGGGATCTTCTATAAGAGAAAACATTTGCTCTTCACTCATGCCCTTCGTTAACTCCTTGAAGTGTTCGACTTGGTCACTGAATGTTTGCCAAAATGTCTGACCCTCGGGGACTACGAAGAATTGCTAAAAAATAAAATTATTTACTTCAGAAAAAAATGATAAATTATTACGAAAAAAGTGTCATCATAAATATTACAGGCATCGACATGCTGTAAGGAACTAGAAAAACTATCAAAAAAATATATTTCTGAAGATAAAGCATTCTCAAACGTGAGGTTTTAATTGAAGAAGTCAAAAAATAGTTTTCACAGTAGAAAAGTAGTATACAAAGTACTTTAAACTGAAAAAACGTGTTTGAAAGACATTTTCCTAATACTTTTCTATATGCTAGACACTGCATACATCATGGAAATAATCAGAGTTGGCATTATTTCTTAGTGTACTGAAAGAATATTAACTTGCCAAACATTATTTGCCAATGGCGACCCGTTTCCGAAGAAAACGACTTTTTCCAAATTCTTCTTCGATGGATTAAAATGGTCATTATTTATAAAATTTTCATGAAAAATTATGTAAATGAATCTTCGAGCATAAAATCTGAATTTTCAATTAAAAAAAAAAAAAGAATTTTCAAGAAAGTAGTTCAACTACAAGTAGATAAAGCGAACCTAAAACGACAAATTTTACAAGAAGATAGTCAAATTCTCAACCGGAACAAATTAATTTTCGGCCAAAAAAGATGAGCAGCATTTTCCACCGAGAGATGAATTTTCGAATTATAAAGATCAAATGGAACAAAAAACTTTAATTTTCTCCTAAGCCTGATATTACTGAAACATTATTTTAAAATGTGAAGTTCTACCTTAAACTTATTGCAGATTTGTTCTGCTTTCTTTCTAATCTGGTCAGCCTTCTCCTTGAAGATCACCTGAAGAAAAAGAGAGTTTGATTAATATTAATATGATTTGGATAACAATTTTACAGTTAAGAAACATTGTGTTAATTTTTAGGGATTGGATATTTACCGTTTCTTCCTCGGAGAGTTTCCAATCCGACAAATTGCCAATGTATCGTCGTAGCTGAAAATTCATTATTAATGAGTAAGATATTGAAACGAATTCAGGATCACATTAGTAGTTCAATTCAAGGTAAAGAAGCTAATTTTTCCGGAAGAAGAGGGACTCTCATTTACTATTTAAAATTCTATAAATAATTTAGGTATCTCGGAAACATTGTAAGAAAAAGCATTGAATTTGATTGAATATATCCTTCTGTAAATGCAGCTAGACAGAAATAATTTAGAAAGGAAAAAAGTATTACTCTTAGAAGAATATAATTTTTCTGCTTCGCAGTTTGCTGATCTGAAAGCGAACTGAAAAGGACTCAATGAGAACATCCAACTGTTTTTTGTAGAGAAAATCAATTCAAAATCAATGAAGAAAGTTCGTCTTTTTGATTTGAAAATTGTACGATTTGATTGAAAATTAAAATTATTAACTACAATACAAAGTAGATTCATTTTCAATAAAATAATTAAATTTCCTATAGAATAGTTGGGTTTGTAGCCAAGTACCTGAATTTCAGACCTACAAAGAAGTTTCAACCGAAAAAAATTTCTGTAAATCGAAAATATAACACTCAGGTCACTTGAAGGAATTGCTTTCTAAAAAAAATGTTAATCAATTCATTCAACGAAAAAAAGAATTAAAAAAAAAAGTTAAATCCTCAGTGGAATAGATCAAAATCCATTGAAGTTTCCACAAAGTAATTGTATTTTCGACCTACAAAGATGAAAAATTTCCAAGATAAGTTGGAAAAATTACATCTTGAAAAAAAAAGTTTCAACTAGTTGAATTTGACTAAAGAAATAAGAATTTTCAACGAAATAGTCAAATTCTCAATAGAAAATATCAAAACCCAAGAACAAAGATAATTAAAAACCAGGATAGATGAGTTCCCAAGATAATAGTTGAATCCCTAACCAAAAAGAGGAATTCAAACTACGTACATGAATTTTTAACCAGATGCTTAAATTTTCAACTACAGAGATGAATTTTCTACCAAATATATTAATATTCCAACAAAGAAGACAAATTTCAATTATAAATTTATTTCTCAGCAGGAACATAAATTGTCCATTAAACACGTTTATTTTCGAAAAAAGTAGTTGAATTTTAAACCAAATAGTTGATTTTTTTTCATGAAGAAAATCTAATTCCCAACCAAACTGTCAAATTTGCAAAGCCAAAATGTGGAATTTTTTACAAAAATTGTAATAGTTGTAATAGTTGATGTTGGAACCGAAGAATATTTGATTCTAGAGAATTAAAAAAAAGGGATTATTAACAAAATAGTTCATCACCCATACAAATACACTTATCGCCCGAATTGCAATTTTTTAAATACAGTTCAACTTTCAACCAAGTAGTTGAATCTTCACCAAAAAGATGAGTTTTTAACAAATCAGTTGCATTAAGGAAAATTACATAGTTAACCAGAAAGTCGAATTTTCAACCAAGCAAGATGAGTTTCAAACAAAAAACATGAATTTTTTTTTTAACATGAAAAAAAAACTTTGAGGCAAGAATATCGAAAATATAAAAAAAAGGAACATTCTTCAAAATAGGAGGAAGAAGAAGAATCTTGAAAAAGAGTAGAATAAAAGTAAAAACTAAAAGTGAAATCATTAAACTCAACAGTGTGAAGTTTGCATCCTTTCGTCATTCCTGCAGTTTCACTTCAGGCGCGCAGTGGTTCACAAACGCAAATTTTTAATGTTATTTTTTTAAATTTCAATAGAGATTTTCTAGGGTGCTTGACCAAATTTGGTCGTTGGAATCTTGGTTTTTTATTTTGATTTCCAGGAGTTTTAGATGTCAACTTCATTGTTGAATAATGAATAGAAATTTGAATTCTTCTTCCAGTTCCTCAAATTGAATATTTTGCGTATAAAAATTGTATTAAATTTGTACCCTTTTCACGGTTCCGACGATGTGCGAATGTTTCTTCAACATCAGCGGGTCAATCTGAAGTTTTAGCATACTTTCCATCGCTTCTAAACATTTATCTGCGTCGGCACGATCGAGTCCCAAGTTTGATTTGATTTCAGCGTCGAGACTTAAAAGCTTTGCTTCTACACGGAGCCACCTGCAAGCAAAAAATTTCAATAGTTGTATGAATAAATTCAATATGATTTTAATGGATCAACTTCGAAGAAATCTGTAAGGAGAAACCAAGCCACGAGGAAAAAAAAGAGACATATTCTGTGAAAATCAACTTAGAAGAATGTCTTTAGAATATAATCTTAGCATAATTACTAATTAATCCATGAATATGAATTTTGTACTCAATTCTTTTATTTGTATTCAGATATGTTCCACATCGATTTCAATTATTTTACCACAGCTACCCTCCAATTTAGTACCAGCCAGTTCAATTCCACTTCTCATTTATTTTACTCTCTTTCATCCGATTTGTTCCGTAAGTGGATGAGTTCATACTAAGATATGAAAAATTGTTTATTGCAATTCTGAATGGCAATTAATTATGTATATATGAAGGAATAAGAATGAGGACTGCATGAGGACTAAAATTAAAATTTTACAGTATAAAAAATAGAATTTTGAATTCATGAATAAAAATACTGAACTTCAACGCTATCTTTTGGAACACATACAAAATAACTCTTTGGACATTCCAAATTCTCAAATTTCGAGTTGAAAAATTATATTTTCAACCAAATTTATGAATTTGGAACAAGAATATGTCGAAAAAGAGAATTTATTGTCTAACATAAGACAAATTTGCAAGCCAAAACAAATTCTAAGACCAAAAACGAAGTAATTAAGTTTTCAATTGAAAAAAAAATGTTGACAAAATAAAGATAACATTTTTTCCTAAATAGTTCAATTTTCAACGAAACAAATGACTCTTCAACACAATAATTAAATATTAAGAAAAGTAGATAAACAAATTGTGCGATTTCCAACTGAATAGGATTAATTTCTAACCAAAGATGAAATGATTCAATTTTTAATTTGAAACATTATTTCCAACGAAAAAAAATAAATTTTTTTTTATCAAAAGAGTTGAACTTGCAACCACAGAAGTTGCTTTTCAACCCAAAAATACAAATTTTCAATATAAAGGAAAATGAATTTGCTATCCAAAAACATGATTTTTTACCAAACTAGTTAGATATTTTAATCCATGAAAACGAATTACCACGTCAAAATGACGAATTTTCAACACAAAAGTTGATTTTCTACCTAGCAAATGAACTATTCATAAAAAGAATAAAATTGTCAACTCGGAAAGGCGAATTTCTTTAGAAGCTTGAGAGAATCTAAATCACAGACCTTTCACTCTTTTCTCTTTATTCCTTTCTGAACCCAATTTTAGAGAATACTACTTGTTTCCTCGTTTTCAAGGAAATTCCGTTACAAAATTGAAATATTTTATTCTTGGTGGAAAATTAACAGTTCGTAGCTGAAAATTCAGAAATTTGGTTGGGAATTTCTGCCTTTTTTTTAAATTCTTTTTTTTTTAGATAGTTCAACTTTTTCAATAGAAATTCAACAATATTTGTTACATTATTTTATTGTTGTAAATCCGTTGTTTTAATTGAAAATCAATTTTTTCTCAACTGGAAATTTTGATATTTTGTTTTTGTTTATGAATTGATTGTTTCTAATTTGAAGTTGAATCATTTGGTTGTTCTCGTAGTAAATTCAACTGCTTGGTTGAAAAATAGAAGACATAGTCGCGTCGAAATTTTCGACACAATTGTTAAGGTATGGAGCCGAGAAAATGAATTTTCTACAAAACAGTTGAATTTCCAACTAATAAATTGATTCATCAACAAAAAAAAGATAAATTTGAAAAACTATTTGACATTTACCTAAAAACAGTTCTGATCCAACGAAAAACGGAATAATCACACTTCAAGTCACAAAAATTAATTCGTAACGAAAAAAAGTAAGAATTAACAAAATATTTGAACTTTCAACCAAAGAGATAAATCTTCAACAACACAAAAAATGGAATTTTCAACAATTTTATTTATACTTAAACCGAATAGCTGTAGTTACCTCTTTTCTAGATATTACACCCACGCGCCCCCCCCCCCCCCCCCCCCCCACCGACACCCACACGCACAGAACGAACAAAAAAAAAGATTCAACAACCCAAAAAAGGTAATTTTTAAAAATTTTTTTTAAACTTAAACCCAAACCCCGTTGTTTCCCCCTTTCTCATTATTAACCCCCCCCCCCCCCCCCCCCCATCAGCGGAATCAAATCTAAAGGTAGCTGTAATAAAATTGTAAGTTTATTATGTTATAAATATTATTTTGAAATATGTAATTCTAAATTCCATTGCAAATAATTAAGCTCGTAAATGATGAAGATTTTATTACGTCAAGACATAATAAATATCCATTTATAGAAACGTATAGGTAGCTAAGAAACATTTTCACCCTATTGTTTTCTTTTTCCTTCGAAGTGGTTTCATACTAGTTAGCAACTTTTCCAAAACGATATCGAGACTTTTACACATGCTTGAGTAATCCTCCAAAAATTTTCTGGACTCAGCAACTTGATTGTTAATCTCTTCCCAGAATTCTTTCGTTTCTTTCATTTTCAAATACACTTCTGAGGTCCTGTAATTCTCAATCCAATTTCAGTTTCTTACAATTATTCATATAGAAAAATTCAGAGGGTCTACTCAAATCCTGAAAAAAACTCCTTGACAATTCCAGAGTTCTTCCGAGTATAATTTTTCTCAAAATGGAGTCATCTAAGTATCAAGTGTCGCATTTCAAAACAATTCTGATCTTATGCCCCTTCGAAGTATTAAATAATTCATGAAGAATCCCTTTATTGATCTATTTGTTATAAAATCTACCTGGGTACAAATGGTACTTTTGAAATATGCAATTAAAAGACAAGTTATTTCTGAATAGTACAAGTTCTTGGAAATGCTATGTATTTTGCATTGAATTTTGCCATACCTTATTATATTTAAATAAAATAATATTTTTACATTCTCATCATTTATGATTGAGAAAGTATTAGAATCGTCTGAAATTTCACATCTTGAATTTTCAA
>WSXT02066358.1:0-12464 GCA_011762715.2 Neuroterus valhalla | reverse complement strand
TTGCTATGTTGAAATGCCCGAAATTACTATGTTACATGTTACGAAAGTATATTTTGCACCTGCGGTCCAGCGTTCGCGTACAACATGATAAAATATCTTCTAGTAGCATATTGTATTTTAATATAAAAATCTCGCCGTGTAGTTTTTGACGAATTCCTTGAAGTACGACGGTTATTAATTTCGAATTTCTACCTTTTACAGAGGTTAAATCCCAATTTCTCAAATAACTTTCTCCATTAAGGCCATGTAATACTCATTTGACTCATACCTAATTGACATTTTGTTCCGCAACAACTCACGTCCACACAAATTGAAGTATCCTGTTGAAAATTTTAAAAATTAAATTAAAAGCACCAAGGAGCGTGTTTGTCCCATATTTCTGTAAATACAGTAAAAAATTCAAAAATTCACAGAAATAATCCATTTCTATCGAAATTCAAATAAATTTAGGATCGTACCAACGGTACTTTGTGTCTTTCATCTAATTTCTCAAATTTTAAACTCGGTATCTCAATGGTGTTGTGAATATGAGATTTTGCAAAGAAATGTCGGTAATGTAGGAATCTCGCAAATGCTACATGGCCTTGACTTGTGAACAATTCATCTTTTTTTTCTGAGATTAATGTGACAGTTGAGTCATAGAGATATGATAATTATGTTGTTCTTGAGATAAGTTGAATGTTGTTGAAAATTATCACAGAAATGATAATTTCGTCAAGAAATTGAAATAATTTGTTCCATCAACTTGAAAAATATCTCAAACTTATAGAATTATTTTAAGTACTGGTTAACAATGTCATTAATTAAATGATGAACTTTTAATGACTTATTAGAGAAAGAAAAAAGTTTACAAATAGAGATTCTTGGAGCAGTGGAAAATTATTTAATAACTATTCTGAAAATACATAAATAGTACCTACAGTCCATCTGTCACAAAAAAGGCGGTCTTCGGAAAAAATACCAGAAAACTTTTTTTGCGGTAATCGCTAGAAGAGCATTCAAAAAGCTTAACCTGAAAAATGCGGGATCGTTCAGGGGCAGATTTTTGAGAAAACTCAAAAAGTTTTTGGATTTGATATATCTCGGAAATGGTAGATTTTAGGTCAAATTTGTAACGACAAAAAATGTTGGGGGCAATGTTTTCTACAACTTTTCTCATTAAGTCAATATGCTGCGATGAAAAGTGCAATTGATAGATGGCGCTAAAGTACTTAAAAAAGCGAATTTTCCACGTTGCACGCTCAACAACAATTATTAGCACATTTTTGTACAGCCCGTTTGATATAAATTCTTAAAAACCTTCTTTAATCACTTTCAATACTGAAGTCAGCATAGTTTTGGAAAAAATTATTAATAATAAATATTAATTCATAATTAGGCTTGATTTGAAAATCCTACTCACAAAAAAATGATTTATTCAGTCTGAAGTAATGATTTATTATGTACCCACACTAACGTCCCCCTCGTCGGAAACAATGGAAAATTTACGGTGACAGGTTTATCACGCTATAACTCGTGAACGATAAGTCGGGCGAAAAAAGTTTATGTATAAATTTTATAGGTTTTTTTGAGACAAACAACTTTCTTATTGACAGTTTTGCGATGAAAATTTTTTTTCTGTGCCAAAAAGCGAGAAAACGCTTTTTTTGGTATTTAAGCGCCATCTATCAATTGCACTTTTCATCGCAGCATGTGGACCTTGTGAGGAAAGTTGTAGAAAACATTGCCCCCAACATGTACATAGTCATCATATCTTCAATTATTTCCTTTTCGCGTGCGGTTTTCCTATAACCTCCTATATTATGAGGATTTTATGGCCCCACTAGAATGTGATATTATTAACCGGTTTGAATCAAAATTATCTTAAGAAACAAATTTAGACCATCCTAACTCTTCATGTGTAAGGAGAGTTTCGAGCAAATCTGTTATAACTATAACATTTGAAATAGTTTTATATCAGTTGAATTGAACTTTGGTCCCTATCCGTGATCGAAATGTCTGACATTATATAATTTATCGCTCACAAATATTCGAAATCAATTCGAAATTTTGTTAAGTAATTAAATTCAGATCAATGAAATTCTAGAGCGTCTCAGGCAGGGTTGATTCATATCGCCTTACTGAAGAGTCCAGTGAATCAGCCCAGGACGAAAGGTGCAACATTACTTAATATTAACAAAAATATTGATACTTATTTCATGAGGAATAAAAACTATAAACTCTGATACCAATATAAAAATTTCTTATTCAAGATTATTTAAAATTTCTAAATTGAAAATTGCAGATTCAGGTTTATTTACCTTTCATGCATCCTGGAAAGCGATCCATTACAGCCTGGTCCATATCGCCGGGCGAGATCCAGTTTCCGAGAGTCCCCTTGACTCCACTGCGAGGCGTGGGAATAGTTTCATTTTTCGAATTTGTGCAGATAAAGGTACGACTCTCGACTCGGGCAACATCCGCTGGGTTAGTTTTTGCCAGCCAGCTATAAAAAGGACAGATTGTTTCATTCTCGACTAGTCACGGCCAATAATGTCATTTCATTCCTATGAATCATTTGTCATGATACAATGTCACACTATCAGTGATACAGTTATTGACTTTACCGCAGTGAGACTAATGCAATTATCTTACTCGTGATTGGCTTCATTTAAAAAGGTAGACAGTAACAATGCATAATGTTTATCTTTTGACTCAGAGAATGGAATGCTTAGTAAATATAGATTATAACAAACCATTCAGCTATGTGAAAAAACTATGTGTATGCATATACATCTAAATAATCAATAAATATAACTTTATTATTTATTAAATTGATGGTAAAAGCATTATTTCTATTCGGTACACTGAAATTAACTATATTATTAAGCGCACCCCTAAAAAGATGAACAAAAAAATGAGTTGATCGACCATTACAAAACGCAAGGAAAAAACCAAATGGGATCGGTTAATTGCGTTATTAGGAACAAAAAACCTTTATAATACTTTTTTGCCCAGATGGTCAGTAATTTGTTATTAACCAAAAACTTGTGACATTATGAAGAATGAGAAAATCGTTACGCTGATCATTTTTTAAAGTAAAAGTGGATAAAAATAAACACTTTTTTACTCTTGGTATTTTTTATAAAAATGCTTCGTTCTCAAGTTACGCGTAATTTAAAGTCAGAAATTGACCGAAAAGCGTATATTTCGAAAAAAATTTTCTCTGCTTCTATCACAGCTTTTTGAAAATTTGAAAATGCAAATTACTCGTAAAAATATGTGATTTTAGGCATTATTTTTTTTCTTCGTGCTTCTTTTTTTTACAATGACAAATTTGTCAGACGGAACTCGTGAAATTTACGGATTTCGAGGCGGATTTGCGGTGACGAAGCGCGTAACGTATAATGATTCGCGGAACTATTTATTAATGACTAACGTTGTAATATGTGGTTTTTGGCCATTGATATTTTTTCTTTACACTATGTATTGTCGAAAAGAATTCTTTCTCAAACAGAACCTCTTTCAATTCTACAAGAAAATGTATGTGTACCAAAAAAAAATTAGAAAGCTATAGACGTTTAAGTAAACTGAAAAATATTTCAAAATAAATAAACTTATTTATTTACCTAAAATTCACATTTGTATGTATACAAATGTTGTAATAGAGTCTACTATACATTGACATTGCAGCTATTTTTGCTGAATTTTATGTTCAGTCTCGCATTCGTCACTTAAATCCATATGATCAGTTGGAATTTTGTGATTATTGCAGTTTGTTGAAAACGCGCATGGCTCGCAACAGTACGTAAGAATTTTTTTGTGGAAATCACTAGAAGAACATTCAAAAAGCTTAACCTGAAAAATGCGGGATCGTTCAGAGGCGCGTTTTTGAGAAATCTCAAAAAGGTTTTGGAATTGATATATCTCGGAAACGGTAGGTTTTTGAGAAAATTGTTAAGCACAAAAAATGTTAAGATTAATGTTTTCTACAACTTTTTCCATTGGGTTGACATGCACCGATGAAAATTGCAATTATTAGATGGCACTAAAGTGCCGAAAAAGCGTTCTCTCGCTTTTTGGCACAGAAAAAAATTTTTCATCGCAAAACTGTCAATAAGAAAGTTGTTTGTCTCAAAAAAGCCTACAAGATTTATACAAAATTTTTTCTTGGCCGACTTATCGTTCACGAGTTATAGCGTGACAAACCTGTCACCGTAAATTTCCCATTGTTTCCGACGACAGCCATTACTTCAGACTGAATAAATCATTTTTTTGTAAGTAGGACTTTCAAACTATTCCTAATTATAATGAATTGTTATGATTCATTAAAATTAATTTTTTCCAAAACGTTGCTCACTTCAGTATTAAACGTGATCTAAGAAGGTTTTCAAGAATTTTTATCAAACGAGCTGTACAAGAATCTGCTCATAATTGTTGTTGAGCGTGCAACATGGAAAATACGCTTTTTCTAGTACTTTAGCGCCATGTATACATTGCTTTTTTCATCACAGCATGTCGACTTAATAAGGAAAGTTGTAGAAAACATTCCCCCAACATTTTTTGTTCTTACAAATTTGACCAAAACCTACAATTTCCGAGATATGTATATCAAATCCAAAAACTTTTTCAGTTTTTCCGCAAAAAAAAAAGTTTTATGGTATTTTTTTCCAAAAACGGCCTTTTTGTGACAGATTGACTATACTGCATGATATGAAAAAAATATCAATGGCCAAAAACCACATATTACAACGTTAGTCATTAACAAATAGTTCCGCGAATCATTATATACGTTATGCGCTTCGTCACCGCAAATCCGCCTCGAAATCCGTAAACATCACAAATTTGGTATGACAAATTTGTCATTGTAAAAAAACAGCACGAAAAAAAAATACTGCCTAAAAGCACAGGTTTTCACGAGTAATTTGCATTTTTTTTAAATTCAAAAAGCTGTGATAGAAGCAGAGAAATTTTTTCTCGAAACATACGCTTTTCGGTCGAGTTTTGACTTCAAATTGCGCGTAACTCGAAAACACAGCATTTTTCGAAAAAATACCAAAACTGAAACAGCATTATTTTGTAACAATTTCACTTTAGAAAATGATCAGCGTAACGATTTTTTCATTTTTCCTAATTTTAAAAGTTTTTAGTTAATAACAAATTACTGACCATCGGGACAAAAAAGTATCATTAAGGTTTTTTGTTAGTAATAACATAATTAATCGATCCCATTTGGTTTTTTCCTCTCGTTTTGTAATGGTCGGTCAACTCATTTTTTTGTGTATCTTTTTGGGGGTGCGCCGCTCGCCTATATGGAATATTGACAATAAGAATCCAAAAATTTATTATTTTTCCACTAGAATTTTATTCTCTCCTCAGTGATGAAAGACAGCTAACATTTTTTGGTAAATTCTCTATTATATTATTTATTGTAGTAAGCATTTAAACAGGTGGGTTTTTAATTTCAATTCCGAAAGAGTTCAAAGACCAGTTGTGACCTCAATTGGCGGTATGAACGAAATGCTTTCTGCATATCATATGTTTTCGTGATAATAAATGTAACGGCTCATATAAAGTCACGGTCATCGTTCTATCCATGCTGAGATAGGCCACATGTTACGGATTTTTAGGTCCAATAAAGGAAGATTTCAAAAACATCATTTTAAGTTTTTGTTATTATAAAATTTATCATGGATTTTGGAAGTAGTGTCACGAGTTTATAGACTAGAGAAGAAAGTTATATCAACCTAGTGAGTGAAACTTGAGGTAATGTAGACTATCCAGTATCCAGTTTCACTTTCGATATGGTACTTACATCGGAATTGTTCTTATTTTCAAATTATGTAATCGAGAAAAATACTAACCAGTTGATGTATTTTGGTAAAGGTTCAATGGTCCCCTTTTTCACGAGCAGCTTGACGAGTTGATCGTTTTCGGCTTCACTCCCATCACAGATATAAACATCATCAGGTTGACATAATTTGACACATTCTTCAATATAGGAACGAACTTTTGGTGCTAGTGGGGTGTTAAGGTGGCTGATTACGGGGGTGTTTCCTATCTGATCGTAGTATTCATTCTTTGCTTTAGGACTTTTAGCTGCATGGGTCAAGAAGTTGGTAAATCTGAAAGAAAAAGTATAAATTTTCTATTAGATAGACCTCGAAGGTAGTGAATCATGAGAAAAAGATTATTGATGTTCAAGGGTTTTCAAAGGTTGTTCAAAAACAAATTGTGATATTCGGTGTTAATCAGGTTGCGGCCATGCTACGCTAAAAAAATCAGTTCCCGACCGATCACTGAAGTTAAGCAGCATTGGGATCGGTTGGTACTTGGATGAGTAACCGCCCGGGAAAATCGCGTGATGTTGGCATGCTGACAGGAGACTGTGTCCTCTCGCAAACCCTCATGAGGGATATTTGTTTAATGGTTATTATTCTTATCATTATTATTATTATTATTATTATTATTATTATTATTATTATTATTATATCATTAGGCCAAATCCCTTTCGGGGAAACCTAAACTCGTTTATGTTTTATCAATGTAAACGAATTATTAATCATGTAGCTCTGTCGACTAGAGATTGTTCTATATTGGAGATTGTCACTTGAAAAAAAGAATATTGGAAACACATTTCTCGTGAAATGTTGGGAAAATAAACGCATATTTAGGAGAGCTATAAACACAAGTTGGTCCTCTTAATTGAAATTAAGTTCTCGAAAATAAAAATACGTACCATAAAGTTCTGCTATTTTTTTCAATATCAGCCTTTTCGGTAAAAAATTAATCTTTTGTTTAAAAATTCAACGCTCTGGCTCAAAACCATTTGGGTTTAGTTGGGGATTTAATCCTTTTTTATTTCGTCTTTTCTAGTTGAATTGATATTTTACATTTTTCCCTAAAAATTCTTTCTTTTTTTGTTGTGAAAGTTGTGTTTTTTTTTTGAAAATTTATTTTTTGGGTGGAAAATATACTTTTTTTGGATCAAATATTCAATTTTTGGTTTTATATTGAAGTATTTTGTTGGGAATTCATATTTCGCATTTGATGAGATTATTCGTTTCAAAACCTAATTATTTTTTTAAACAGTCATAACGTGTGATGAAAAATTGATCTGTTATTTTAATTAAACAGATAAATTCTGATCTCAGAAAGCCGAATTGAACCTTCAATAGTCACACTGGGTGAACTACATCCAGCACGATTGAAAATAAAGTGATTTTTCAAACCATTATATTCTCGATGAATTTCTTCATTAGATAAAAATTTTTTTTTGAAAATTGACCAATTATAACCCAATATATTTGACAGCAAAGGTCGAATGAGTGAAATTCACCCAGCGTGACTACCATGTCCCACAGCAAAGGTGTGACTATTGAGGGTTCAGTATCCACATTTTGGTGTAAAATTTATCTTTTTCAGTAAAAATTAATTTATCTGTTCGAGAATTCAACTGTTTCGGTTGAAGATTCTTTGTTTTAGTTCAAAACTCTTATGTTTTTTGTCTAAAAGTCATCTTTTTTAGTCGAGAATTCTATTATATGGTTGAAAGTTGAACTACTCTGTTGAGACCATTTTTTTATGTTCAAGGCTCATCTATTTGTCAAGAATTCATCCTTTTCGGTTGAAAATTCAGATGTTAGGTTTAGAATTTATCTTTCCTCTTTAAATTCGACTGTTTTATATTTTAAATTGAAATTTGTTGCGTTAAAACTTTCACAGGTGTGTTAATTAACAAACATGTAATCCTTAAGTATTGACTTTTCGGGTTGAAAATTAGTATTTCTTTATGGAGAATCAACTTTTTAAACTGACAATCTGAGTATTCAATTTCCAGTTAAAAATTCATATAGGAAAATAATAATGTTTAAAAATCTTACATTTGTTCAAAAATTTATCTTTTTTTCTAGAAGTGGATCTTTTTGGTTGAAAAAAATCAGATTAGATTCTTATTTAAAAAATTTCGATAATCTTATGATACTTTTATTTTTCACCTTATTAATATTTTCATTTATCCGCAGATGATCAAAATATTTTTTAAGCCTACTTGAGAAAAAATATTCTAGTTGTGAATTCTTTTCTCTGCGCACCAAATCAAATGAATTTTATTGATCTAACACAAAATAAATTTTTCTGATTTCATATGGGTATGCAAATTTATCTTCACTGTTTAATAATAACGGATTTGCGGTTTATCGAATGACCTTATATTCATTCTGAAAAATTATTTCAAGGCTCATCAAGTTTTGAATAATTTAATAAATAAAGTTAATGCAAAAACATTTGATAAGTAATAATCAATTGGAATTTAATGCATCTGATCAAAAGATGAAAAACACATTTTAATATTCATTATTGATGCCTCAGAACCTACCGAGCATTGAATAAATTGAATATCATTAGGACTAGGAAAATTTCAAATATTCGTTTACAAACAATTTATAAAGGAAAAAAAAACATTTCATAAAAAAAAAATTCACAAAAAAAGGAAATTTAATATGAGAATGTTTTGAAGAATAAGAAAGTCTGTTAGTTTTCATTATAGTTCGTTCAGAATTGTTTTACAATTATAAAAATTTCTTCTAAGATAATGGAAATTCCCCAAATATTTTAGTGCTATTATCAGGGGGGGGGGGGGGCTAAAGAAAAAGAATGATAAACGCTAATTAGGTTTTTATTATTTCTTTTATTCAGGAGTCTGAAGAAGGATTTGCTTTCATGGAAATTTCCATATATCATGACTTGCATGCAATTATCCATCCTAATAGGTTCTACAATTATTTGTAAAAAAACTCACAATAAGTAAAAAATTTTAGCTATAGCAAACCATTTACAAGCTTTGAATTCTCCAGATTTAGAAAACAAACTTTTTACTATTTATTCCGTATATTCTAATGGTAAAACTGGAACCAGAGAAAATTAAAGAAGTCTCGAATCTATATTGTTAAAAACGCAAAACACGGTTCTTCAAAAATATTTTTATATTCTTAAAATAAAGAGTATATCAATAATTTATTCGAAATTCTCCACTTTATCAACTATATTGAATAAATATTCCACTAGATTAGTTCAATGATAATTGATTGATGGTTGCTGAGGGCTTCAAATCAAGCTTCAACTTTGTACCATAACTCAAGAAAATTATAATTGAATCTTTTTAGTTTTGTAAATCAGAGGGGTGATTTGTTGAGTGACATATCGTTTAGAAAGGGATATAAGTATTGAGAATGCATGCCTATTTTTTTTTTGTATGTCAATGCAGGAAAAGACTGCCAAACAGAAATAATATAATTTTTTAGAATTCAGCAGATATTTACTATTCTTTACAGTCGCGGTTGCCAGCTTACAATATTCTCTCAAAGTATTATTATTATTAATTATTTACATTTATTGATGAATGAGATTATTGTTTACAATATCTAATCATTATGAATCATGCACAAGTTATTTCTGCAGTTTAATGGAGTAAATTATACTTATTATAATTTTTAACATTTTGATAAAAATTAAAGATATCTGCAATCTTTTGAATCTGTATATTCTCAAATACTAACTTTTACGAAGGGTATTTCAAAATTACCAAAAATTTTTTCCTAAATTTTTTATCTTATCTCCAAATTCGATTCTTGATTTGACCGAATTGAATCGCCGTTCCCCTCAAGTATGGTAAAAATATTGTAGCTGCTTACCACTCTTTTTGTCCTTATTCAATGGGGATTATTTTAAATAAAATTAGATAGCCTTACTCATTGTTAACGATTATACTACATTCATGGATATATCTGATACACAATTAGAGTAAAAACATCCTTATTTGTCACTACTCTTGTCTCCTCATGATTCATCGGAAGCTGTGCCCGACGTTCCTGCGAGGCTTTTGGGGGAACTTATTGCAAAAATGAAAAAAAAAAGAGAAGGGATCCCGAAAGGAAAATAAACTTACTGTGGATAGAGTGAGTCAATGGAGGCCGGCATTCTGTCTACCTTCTGAATCTTAGTTCTTCCAGCAAGTATCGAAAACCCCGAAGTCTTGTTATTCCTCACAGCCTTGAAACCAGGTTCACATACGTATCTTGTACATTTGTCAAATCCAATAAAATTTGAATTCACGATCCCGGAAAAGTTCCTGGCCCCAATGTTAGGTATGGGGTACTTCGTGAAACTTGAACAGCGTGCACTCCCCTTTAATTGCACTCCCGTTACAATCCATCTGATCATTGGCATATTGTCCGGAAAAGTAGTCGCAGCTTTTATACTAATCAAGGGTTATGACAACCCCGGGAAAATCCGTCAGCTGATTGGCTAGATCTTTTGCTCTTTGGACTTCCGGCAGTGGTGGGGCGCTAAGACAAGACACGGTCACCTCTCTGGAGTGTTGATAGTGTTACGCTAGTTGCAGCTAGTCCAATCTAGACCGAATGAAGGTGCAGATCATGGATGATGAATGATGATTGCTGATGAATATTCAAAAATTGCTGATGTAGAGTTGACTCGAGGTAATGAGTGTAGCGTTGCTGGTAAAGATCTCGGACCCACTACACTGGCTGAGATTGAAAGAAAGCAAGCAAGCGTCAGTGGAGTTGCAGTAGCTTCCGCGAGTAAAAGGGGCCTGACTCGACGACTCTTTTAATCGGTCTCTTGTTGTAAATCAAGTTCGCCGCACACGCTCTGGATTTATACTTTTATAGAAGACCGTTGCAGTCACTGAGCTCAGACTCCTCGCCTTCTATTTTTCGACTCTCATTTCACGTACTATCAAGCACGCGCATTTGTAGAGTGTTATTTACGCGCAGATGTATCTGATACACTGATCCAAGTGTCGTTGGTTCACTTATCGTCCAGAGCGACAATGACTTGTTTTTGTTTGTTTGTTTTTTTTTTCATTTGTCGAGACCCTCCGCAATTATGACGTTGGAGGATAGTGAGGCTTCTGCATAGAATTAATTTGATGCCTCAAAAGACATTTCTAATTATGTTATTGTTGATAAGGTTACTTGTAGCGAGATTATATAAACTACGAATTAACGTGTAGCAAGTATTTAAACTAACTTAACTATTTAAACTAACTTGTTAAATACCTACGAAAATTGGAAATTCGTACAAAGTGCCGCGCGAATTGATGTTTACGGAGTGACATCCAAACAATTACTGTGTACCCTCTTCATACTCGGGCCCTCGGTCCTTGCACCCGCTCTAATACGGATAATAGGCTCTGAAGTCCTAATACTCTGAATGCACGAGGGCCTATTTACCTGAACCTAAGAATTTTGAGAGTGGAAGATTTTGAAACTCTGAAACTTAGGAAAATATTTTAGCGCGAAAGGAATTTAACTCAATGTTGTATGCCAAGAATATATGATGGAAATGGAGACCATTGGAAAAAAACTGTTAATTGTATATTGAATCATAAAACTATAAAATATTGGTAACAGTTGTCCTCACACTTATAATTGGGAAAAACCCCAAGTTCATCAATAGTGTGTGTTTAAGGAATATAAGATTTTCATGATAGAGAGGTATTTTCGTCGCCAAATAAATGAATGGATAAACAAAAAAGTGTTTACATATGAAACATGTATAAAACAAAATTTTAATTGATTTATAGTGTCTTTTAGCGAATAAACGGATGCATTTATTTGACTGATGAGATTTTTTTCCTTTAAATTATTTATTCAAGTATCCCATGCCACTGCTATGGAGAAATTATTATTCTTTTTCAAATTAAACGATTTATTAAACTTTTTACACTTTAGGGACGCAACTTTACTGCTGAATTATTCTTAAACTTCCGAAAAACACTTACCTCCGATTAATTAAAAACTTTGTATACCTATGTATTTTCACGTGCTGATAACGCATATGATAGTGGAAAGACCCGAAAATTCTATTCTAAAGGCAACAAAGCCAAGAAATTTTTTAATATTCATGTTTTTCCGTTAAATTCAGTAAATAATGAAAATTTACGAAAAAGCTCTAGATAAAAGTTCTTAGGCTTTTTATAGCCCAAATTTTATGTCAAGTATGCCCTACAATCGATGGTTTTCAAGAAAATGGACGATAAATATGAAAAATCACAGAAATACTGCACAATGTCTAGCGGCACAATGGGAAATTGACTACTGGTGCGATACTGCGCCAGCACTGGCAGTGCCAGCGCAGTTCTCAACGCCAGTACTGGCGCAATGTTGGATGAACATGTATGAAGTGAACATGATGAAAAGACAGGGTTGAGCTAACGCTCATTCAATTTAAGAAGCTTCGATCAAAATTGTGAATTATGAAGGTAATATAAAGGCAACGAATCGATCATACTTTTTATAACTTCTTTTTACACACAAAAGAATTATTCAATTTATTTAAAAATTGGAAAGTGGTAATCTATAAAACCTCTAGCGTGTCATTTACATTAGGGGCCGTACTTGAATTACGTAACAGCCTAAAGAGGGGAGGGGGGTCAAAAGATTCAGTTACACTTTGTTAAG
>WSXT02066347.1:0-12465 GCA_011762715.2 Neuroterus valhalla | reverse complement strand
GTGGGGGGGGGGGGTCGTTTAGAGGCCCTCAAATCCGTTACGTAATTTAAGTATGGTCCCTTATGAAAATGTCGAAAATGCAGATTTTCGACATTTTCACCATTCCAACTGCATACAATCATTATTAAAAATCTTGAAACTAAAAAGATTCTGCAGAAAATTGTAATATATCTTAACAATTAGATTATTCTTCGTATAACTAACAAAAGGAGACGAAGAAATCAAGGGATTTTTTTTATTTCAATTATTCTGAGTCATAAAATAATATAGAACTCATGAACTGGAGAAGGAAATTAGAAAATCTAAGTAAATCTCCAAATATTAGTTTTCAATTAATAAGTTAATTCCGTTCTACAAGTTTGAAGGCTTGAAACCGATTCAGAAAAATTAAATATATAATCAATTGAACATGACAAATAGCCCTTCTCCTAGTTCCTAAAATTTGTACCGCGATAATCCGGCTATTTGTACCGAAGTTCTGGGAAAACATTTAGAAAATATCGGAATCCCGTTTCTAGTTTTTAAAATAATATTGATTACGCAGAATTCATTCCCAATCATTTTTCTGTTTTTGATTGGAAAATTTTTAGATTTTCAACATTCTATTCAGATTGTCTTATTTATTTCTCAATAATGGATCAAAATTATTTTATTTTTTCCTTTCATTTTCAGTATTCGGTGAGAAAAGCCGAATTAACGACAGTGGCCATCGTTTTCCAGGAGCATATCAAAAATTTTATGGAATTATCTCCAGAATTAAGAGAAGCGTTGCTCGCAATCCAAACTAGAATTTTGTATGCCTACTCCGCAACTGAATCCTTCGAAGATAAATTCTTGATAGAAAGACTATTCAGAGATAGTCTCGTTCCTTTTGAATTGCCTTCGAAAGAAAGAATGAAGAGGCTCTATCATCTCTACTCAACTCTTCATTTTTCGGTCCTCGATTCATTTGCAGAATTGCATGAGAGAAAATTCTTGTAAGTTTAAAAATAAGGATAAAAATATTGACTTCATTTTTGATATTTTTCAATATTAAATTTCCAGAAACAAGAAAATTCTTGCACAATGGTTGCAGTTGATAAAAGATCCAGAAACCAGGGATGAAATTCGGGAAGAATTTAGAATAATGACAAACTATAAAAAAGGTCCAATGAGTTCACCGGGATTCGTGAATGATTTCGAAAACTATCTAATGAAATATCCTTATCTCGTGAATCAACTAGAAATAATTGTTGGTTCGCATGTTTCGTGCGGAGAGAAAATTCATGCTTTCGATAATATTCACGATATTTTAAGCAAGTCAGAGGAACCTTTTTGGAATGATGCTTGGGACCTGATCAAAAGTGGATCTTCATTCATTTTTGACGATGAAGCTATCAAGGTAAAACTAAAAATATGAACTATTGTGCTCTAATATTCTATTAAATATTTATTGATGTGCATAGGATCTAATCGATTGCGTATTCGAAGCCTTGAACGGCAGTTCGATTGTAGAAGAACTCTTTTTGGATCCAACAAACGCTGGAGATCGTGGACTCAAATTGCTAAGAGTAATTATAATTTACTTTGTGTTTTCTTCACTATTATAACAAGGCTCGGACTCGGGCAACTACCAAAACTATTTGACACTTATTTTGAGCAATGCAACTCTTTAACTACTTTGTTGGAAAATTGCTCAACCCAGAAATATGAATTTTCGAACAAACACAAGAATTTTCCACAACATCAATGGAGTATCAATTACAGATTTGCATTTGCAACCAACAAGTTAAACTTTCAAGCAATGTTGGTCTTTAGGAAAGGAATTTCAACATTAAAGTTAATTTTCAGCTATATAGTTTCTCTATGAAAATAGTCCTTTTCAGGTAGAAGGACGAATTTTCCACAAATAAGTTGAATTTTTAACGGGAATGTTAGTTTCTAACCCAAAAAGACGAATTTTAAAAGAAACTGATCAATTTCCAACTCAAAAAGATAAATTTTGAGCGAAAAAATTAATTCTGAACAAAATCGTTTAACTCCTTATGGAAATGATAAAATATACAACTTAAATTACGAAATGAAGAATGAAACGTTTGAGTTTTGGAGCTACACAGACAAATTTCCAACTATAAAATATGAATTTTTATCCAAATAGTTCAATTTGCTATGGAAAAAATAGAATCTTCAACCCAAAAGACGAATTTTGAACAAAATTCTAATCTTAAAACAAAAAGTTGTTTTTCCTTTGAAAATTATAGAATTTTTAACTGAAGAAGATGAATTTTTATCCAATGATGTGAACAAAATAGTTTAACTTTCTGTTAGAATAATAGAAAAAATTGAGTTTGTATGACGTAAAGACAAAGTCCCAATCATGAAACATAAATTTAAATAGTTGCTTTTTCTATGAAAATAATATAAACTTCGACCCAAAAAGCGAATTTTTGATGGAATTTCAATCTTGAAACAAATAGTTGAACTCTACATGAATATGATAAAATTGTTTACCCAGAAAGACAAGTTTTAAACAAAGCTGTCCAATTTTTTAGCAGGACAATGCATTTTCTACAAAACAGTTAAATTACCTAGCCGAAAATAAGATTTTTTAACAGAAATGCTAATTTTCGATAAAATAAATGAATTTTATACAAAAATAATTGAACTTTCAACATAGAAAGTTAATATCTAACCAAACAGTTTAATATTAAACTCAGGAAAGAAGAAGTTATTCTTATTGTAAAAATTGGATTTTTGAATTGAAAATTTGAATTTTTCAAAAAAGTTGACTTAGAACCAAACAACGCGAACTGTTGAATGAAAAAGTAATTCTTTGCCATGAATGACTAATTTCCCGCAAACCAAAATAGAATAGTTGAATTAGCAGTTACATAAATTCATTTTGAAATATGAAGAAAAAGGAACTCCCATAAAAGTAGTTGAATTTGTAACCAAAGAAAAGGATCTTTAACTAATTGAATTAATTCTTAGCAAAGTCATTCAACTGTAAATCAAGTAGTTAAATTTATAATTGAAAAGATTAATTTTTTATTAAAGGAGACAAATTTCCAACAAAATAGATAAGTTTTTATCTAAAAACGATCAATCGCCAACTTATGATGAAATATTTAAATTATCAGTCAACAATATTAATTCTTAACAAACGAAGAAACTAATTTCTGCAAGATACTCAAATTTTAAATCAAATAGTAGAATTTTCACTTAAATGAGATGAATTCTTAACCGAAAATATATATCAATAAACTTCCTAATTAAACAGAATTTTTTTCTTATTGAGTTCTATCAATTAAGCTTCAGCGAAAAAACTGCCAAACGTTTTTTTCAATGCTGTTTACTGTATAATTTTTTGGATCATGCATTCAATTTTAAGGCATATAAATATTAATTAATTATTCAGGTTCTAGCAATTAATAAAAAGCTTCTAAAATTATTAGAAAAAAGCAGGGTAGAGGAGACGGTACAGAGGATCATCAACATATTATCATGAAAAGAAAGGTTTGTTGATAAAATGCCACTATTTTTTATCAAAAAAGTTGACTTTCGAACAAAATAGTTGTGTTTTCAACTGAATAAATAAACATTCAACACAGCGTTAGATAGATTTTTAAACCAAGATGAATGAATTTTCAACAACATAATTCGAGTATAAACTAAACATTTGCATTTACAAGCTACTGGTTCAACTTTCAAGCAAAATGAACCAATTTTCAACGAAATCATTAGATACTCAACCAAAAATCGGAGTTCTCAACAAAATTATCGCATTCATAACACAATAGTTGAGATTTTGAACTAGATTGATGAATCTCCAGAAAAAAATTCTCAACTAGAAAGTTATTTTCCAGTTATATCGTTCAAATTTTTATGAAATACTAGAATTTTAAAACCAAGAAAAGCAACTAATTGAAAGATAAATGTTGAGTTCTTGAGCGTCGAAGACGAATTTTCGACCATAATATATGAATTTGTACCCAAAAAGTTAAATTCTCTATGAAAACAATCGAATTTTCAACCGAAAAAGACAAATATGCGAAAAAATTTCAGTTTCATAAACAAATAGTTGAACTTTCTATGAAAATAATAGGATTTTCACCAAAAAAAAATCAACAAAATAGTTGAATTTTTAAGCAAAAAGACATGTCGTGGACAAAAAAGTTGATAAAATACTTAAATTTTCCACAAACATGGTGATTCCCACTGTAATAATTGAATTTGGGACAAAAAAATTTTATTTTCAACCAAACATTCGAATTTTCTGCTCAGAAAAAAACAAGTTAAATTTCAAAGCCAAAAAACCAATTTTCATCAAAAAAATATGAACATCCAATTGAAATAGAGAATTTTCAACCCGAAAATACGAAATCTAATTGAAACAGTTGGACTTGTACGTCAAAAGACAATTTTTCAGCAAATTAGTTGGATTTTTATGCCGAAAATACGGGTTTCCAACCCTAAAACATGAATTTGAAAGAGAATAATCATTTTTAGCAAAACAATTGAATTTTAAAGCTAGAAAAGCGAAATTCGAACCTTCTAATAAACTAATAACTAATTTCAAAATTTATTTTCAAAAAATAAGTTGAGTTTTTTAGCCAACGAGACGAATTATCTACAAAATAGTGGAATTTTTAACCCAATAATGTGATTTTTTCTAGAGGAAAGGGTCTTTCAGAAGGAAAAAGATCAATTTTCGACAAAAAATGGAATAGTTGAATTTCCTGTTAAAAGAATTCATTTTTAACTAAAATGAAAACAAATTTCTATCGAAAAAGTTAAATTTATAATCATATAAATGGATCTATTAATATTGGAAGTAATTCCTTACAAAGTCATTAAACTCCGAATCAATTAATCTAATTTTTTGGTGAGAAGATCATTTCTCTATCAGAAAAGGCACAATAGATCAATTTTCAACTGAAAACGATCAATTTCTAACTAATGAAATATTTGAATTCTCGGTTAACGTAAATACCTAAATCTTTAATCGAATAGTAACATTTTTACCTAAAAGAAATTATTTATTAACCAAAAATATAATGTGAAACTTTTCAATCAAAAAGAATAAATTTTGAAGGAAAATAGTTGAATTTTTTAACGAAAATAAGTGAACTTTCTTGGTGGGTTCTATTAATTCAACTTTAACGAAAAAGCGATGCAAGGTAAAATTTTTTGAAAAAAAATTAAAAAAGGGTAAAGACTGGAATAGAGGTCGAAGTGTGAAATAAGTATCTTGATTCTTCACTTGTCAAATAAAATCACCAATTTAGATTTTTCAAACATTTAGAAAAATTTGTACCCAAATTTATGTTTTACGTGTGATGTCACATTCTACGTTGACGTTAGGAGAGAATGAGAATTTATTTGATATAAAAATGTAAACAGTTTCAAATTCTCTATTGCATTAAAAATTCGAACAGAGAAAATTCGAGTCTTGACAAGAATGAAGTTAGAATTGAACAAAGAAACTGAAAATTTAAATTTGATTTTATGTTATTGTACAATATTAAGCAAATTCATTTTTATTGCAAGCCTTATTTATTTATTTCCAATTCTGAAATGTTTAATATTGAGTAATTCGAATTTTGAAGCATTTGAAATAGCAAAAGAACTTTGGAATGGAAGTGCTGAATAACTTAAAAATGGAACATTTGATGGTGTTCGTCTCCAAATTTAAATTAACAAGAATATAGTTCCAATTTCTATTGAGTAGAATTCTACTTGAATCAACTAGAAATCTGTTTGAATTATTAGAATTCAATTTGGAATTGGCATTTGAATGTAAAATGAGTCATTTGATTCAATCACATTCAAAAGTAAAAACTATCATATAAAAGCATTCAGAACTGAAGAATCTTAGGGATAAACAATTCAGAAATAAATATGCTACAAATAAGGTTATATTCGAAAGTAAATGGATTCAAGAATAAGCAATGCTAAGTTAAACTATTCATCTATTATAAGATCCAAAATTTTCTCGAAAATTTCAAGCTCAGGAGTTTTGTGTTTTGAAAATAGTTGAAATTATAAATTCTCTCACCATTAGTAGGGAATTCATTAGAGGAGAGTCGTGTTTAGAAAAGCAAGATGTTAAATCAACTAAAAAGAAAACTAGAAACTAAAAATCATTCAAAATTGAAAAAACGTGATCGGAAACCCGGGAATTTTATTGACCGGGAAATGACCGGGAATTCAATTTAAAAACTAGGAATTCATTTGACTCAACCTAGACCATTAAAAATTCTACCGAAAAAATACGAAAAATGACCGCTTCCTCTTTATGAATCAGAAAGAGATCTTATCATTTGATTTAAAGAATGTAACGTCCCTTTAATCTAATTCTCGAAATATTTAAATACATCTATACTTCATGAGAGAAAGATATTTTTGCAAATTTGTTGCTCCGTGAGATTTTTTTAGCTGACTCAAATTTGATAATCAAATTGATGATAGTCGAAAAATACAGAAAGAATTATTATCTAAATTTTCTCAAAAAAATGTATTTATCACGTTTTATCTGCCTTTCCCCATTTATCTGACTTGAGACAGGGAATTTTAGAAAATTATTATAGTTTTTATTCTAGGGCAGGGAGTTCAGTTTTGAAGTATTATTTATTTCATTCGAAACAGGAGATTTTTGATATGGAACGGGAATTTTTTTAACTAATTATAATTCAGCTTTAGAAGAGAGGAATTTCTAAACATTGTTCCTCCAATTCAAAATTCGTCACAATTTTAAATGAAGAAAGTGCTTCCAGCAGTCTTTAGAGTAGAAGTAGTATTTAGAAAAAGAAATATTTAATCACAAATTTATCCTTTTTTAGTTAAAAAATCAACTACTTGTTTAGAATTTAAACTTGTTTCTTGAGAGCTAAATTTTTATGTTAAAGTTGCATTATTTCGATTCAAAACTCACCTCTGGTTGAAATTCTTACTACTTTCTTAGAAATCAATTCATATTTTTTTGGTGGATATTCAAGTATTTAGTTCAACATTAATTTCTGAATCTGAATGAAAGTATTTCTTTGAGAATTTATGTACTTCATGGGAAATTTGCCTTTTTTGTAGAAAATTATTCTTTATGGTCGAGAATTCATCTTTTTGCTTAAAATACATCTATCCCTCTGAAGATTAATCATCAAACCTGGAAATTCATCAGTTTGGTTAAAAATCAATCTTTTCAACTGAAAATTAAACTGTTTCATTTTTAGTGGAAAATTGGTCTTTTCTAGTTCAAAATTCGACAATTTGGTGAAAATTTGTTTTTCTCAAATTGAAAATTGAATTATTTTGTTGAAACTTCACATATTTTGTTGAAAAGTCGGTTTTTTTTGTAGAAAATTTCCTTTCCCTTCGGAAGTTAATATTCTTCCTCAGAAATTCTTCTTCATGGTTAACAGTTCAAGTTATACAGTTTAACATTTCTCATTATAGTCGAACATTAATCTAGTTAAAAACTCTTATGTTTGGTGTATAATTATTTTTTTGAGCCAAAAATTTCACTATTCCATTTTTGTTTGAACATTTTTATTTTTATAGTTCAAATTTCAAATATTTTGTTGAAAAATTATATTTTTCGGTTGAAAATTTATTGTTTGTCAAAAATTGAACTATTCTAGTTAAATGTTCATCATTTCAGTTAAAAATGAGTCTTTCTGGTTTAAAATTCGACAACTTTAGTTGAATATTTACAATTTCATTTAATTCTTCATCATTTTTTGTAAAAATGTAGTAATTTGTTCGACAGTTAGTTCTTTCTGTTTGTTGAAAGTTAATTTTTTAAATTGAAAATTTAACTTATTCCCATTGGAAATTCCATAGTTTCAGTTAAAAATTAATTTGTTTAGTTAAAGATCCATTTTTTTCATTTTAAAATTTGAGTATTGAGAAATAAAAAATAGTATTCCGCAGAAGAAATATTTCTGAATTATGATAGAAAACTTGTAACATTGTTCACTGCAAATTCCTCCTTTTTCAATTAAAAAATCAACTATCTGTTTGAAAGTTGAACTCTTGTTGGAAATGAAATTTTTCCGTTGAAGGTGCACTATTTTAATTCCAAATTCATATCTGGATGAAACGGTAACTACTTTGTTAAAAATAAATTCTTTTTTTTTGTGTGAATTTAATTATTTAGTTAAACATGGATTTTTGAATTTAAAAATGAAACCATTTCCTTGAGAATTCATGTAATTTTTATTTTACCTAAAAGTTCACAAGTTTGGTTGAAAATTAATTTCTTCAACTAAAAATCCAACAATTTCGGAGGGAATTTTTCTTTTTGAATCTAAAATTAATTTATTTCATTGAAAATTTACGTATTTTGTTGAAAAATCGATTTTTAGGTAGAAATTAATTTTTTTCTCTTCGAAAGTTAATTTTCTTGTTCAACAATTTTTCTTCAAGGATAATAATTTCTTTCCTCGAAAATTCATCTATTTGGAAACTCTTATGGTTGGTTTAAAATGAATTTGTAGAGCCAAAAATGTAACTATTCCATTTCTGGTTGGATAGTATTATTTTTATTGTTCGAAACTCAACCATTTTATTGGAAAATTGTTCTTTTGGTTTAAAAAAATTTTTTCTCGAAAATTCAACCATTCTAATTGAAGTTCCATCATTTCAGATATACCTGCGGTTTTCTGGTTCAAAATTCAAGAACCGCAGTTGAATATCTATTATTTTTTTCGAAAATTCATCAATTTGTTAAAAAAATGTAACGATTTGCTTGAAAGTTTTTTTTTGTTTTTTGTTATAAGTATTTTTTTTACTGAAAATTGATCTTATCCTAAATAAAAATTCCATAGTTGTAGTTGAAAATTCATTTGTTTCGTTAAACATTCATTTTTCTATTTTAAAATTTGAGTATTCAAATCTTCGTTGACAATTTATCTTTTTCAGTAAAAGTTAGTTCATCTGTTTAAAACTCAACTTTTCAGATGAAGATTCTTCGTTTTAGTGTGAAACTCTTTTGCTTGGTTTAAAATTGTATCTTTTTTTATAAAATGATTCTTTCTATTTCGAAATCAATCTTGTTTGAAAATTCACCTTCATGGTTGAAAATTGATGTGCTCCAGTTAAATAATTATCTTTTTATTTGAATATTTATCTTTTTGATTGAAAAATGAACAAATAGTTGTAAATCCGTTTTTTTTGTTATCGTGAATTGATTTTCCTTAATTGTGATTTTGACTGTTCCAATTTTAGTTAAAAAAAATTATATTTTTTTCTTGAAAATTTGAGTATTTTTTTTAAATTAATTTATTTTGCAATGTTTGATTTGTTATGTTAGAGAATGTTTAGAATGAACGCCATGAATAAAAATGAATGTTTGCGTTTTGCGAGAAATATAATTATGTTACTTCTAGTTGACCGAAGAAATTGAAAAAATTGACCGTGAAGAACCGGGGATTTGAAATCGTCCGCCGAATCGCCACCCTGAATATGAATTCAAATTGAATTGAAACTGCTTGCTTCGCTTGAAAATAAAGCCATTTGATAAGTTTCAATTTTTGGGAAGAAATATTTTGAATGTAGTTCGATACTTTTATCAGCAAATAATCAAGATATAGACGTCCGTGGAATTGGAAGTTAATTTATTTTTATTGTATTGGGACCAGTGAAGTAGAAATGAATTCCAAAAGATTTTCTGTATCTTTCCCAATATTTTCAATCAAAGTGTAATTAGTTCCATTTTATGCGTTTATTCTTCATTAATTATATTTTTCTTCTTTTCGTGGAGTTTTGACATTTTTTTGGAATGGAACTGGTTATTTCTTTCGAAATTGCATAAAATCATAACAAAATATCAAAATAGCTATGTTGACCTTAGAGGTTTATAAATCAATTGTTTCGCTTTATTTATGTTTTTATTGACACTATTTTTGATCCCTAATGTGAGTTCGGAGTCTGTTCTGAAATAATGATTCATTTAGGTTCTTGCCAACTACTTCCCTGAATTATTCGACTCCGAGGAGATTCCACAACTATTTATCAAATATCTCGAAAATGAAGATGAAGTCAGAAGGTCACTCACGCTGTCTCTCCTCGCGACTTTAGGAAAACGGAAGAATCTCTACGAAATAATAAAATCGGATGCGACTCTAGAATTGCTTCTCTCCTCGGTGAAAAAACTGGCAATCGAGGGAACACCCAAAGAATCTAAACAATCGATTCGTTGTTTAAAATTTTCTACGCCAAACTTTGATCTTGCTTATGAAGAAATCCTGGAAAATATGAATCTTGAACTGAGTTCAGAATTTTTTCTAGGATCTGTGGTGGCTTTAGGCCATATTGCAATCGAGAGATCAGAGGGGAAATGCCACCAAGTCGAAGAGTTAATCCAAAAGGTTCGATAGTATTAATTATATATAACTTGGAATTACAGTTTTGTTATAATGAGTTATGAGAAATCTAACAATCTTCCTAGATTATTAATTATCTTCGAGAATATCAAGCGAAGGAAATTCCACGAATTCAAGAAACTGACTGGTGTAGTGAAACTGAACTTACAAGAGAAGAAAGATCCTATGAAGAAGCTATAAAATGTTTAGCTCGTTGGATTGACGGACTAAAGGATTCTGAAACTATGAAGAATTCAGCAAATTATATTTTTGCGGTTTTAAATACTTTTTTGCTGGAACCTTATTCTCCGAAAGAACCAACGAAGAACAGACTTCGTGTGAAAGCTGCTTGTGCGATTTTGAAAATCTGTGAGAGGAAGGAATTGAGACATTCTATTCCTCTCACGATTTTCTATGATCTTCCCAAGCTGATGAATGTGAGCAATTTTCAATACTTCAGTAAGGGACCATACTTGAATTACGGGGCAGTATACTTTTCGCTCCCAACCTTTTCCAGGCCGTAGCTAATGACTGCGATAAATTACCTGAGTGACCGGAGCCTACGTACCTTCCACTGCACGAGTGACACACCTGCCTCTTCTACTGCTCTCCCTCAAGCAATGTCTAGCCCTACTCTCCCCCATCCTGTAGATCATCAGCAAGTTTACTTATTCGGCATATTTATGCTTAACTTTAAATACAAATTTGGATTTCAGAATAAGAAGATGAATTTTCAACTAAAAATATAATATATTTAACTAAATCACTTCAATTTTCAACCATGAAGGTAAATTTTCAAACAAGAAGATTAATTTCCGAATAGAAAGAATCATTTCTTGAGAAAAAAAGTTATGTTTTAACAAAATAGTCCTATTTCAAAGTAAAAAAATAATTATTCTCAACCAAAAATGAAACAGTAACATTTTTAGTTCGAAAAACCAATTCCAAACCAAGCATAAGTGTTGTCTACTGAAAAAAAAGAATCTTTAACTGTTTTTTTTTGTTAAAGTTGCATTATTTCGATTAAAATTTACCTCTGGTTGAAATTGTAATCATTTCATGAAAAATTTTCTTCTTTTTAGAAAATAATATTTATCGTTAAAAATGCTCTTTTTGCTCACAATAGATCTATTAATTTGAAAATTCATCATTATACCTCAGAATTCATCAGTGGTTGAAAATCAATTACTTCAATTAAAAATTGGAGTGTTTCATTTTTGGTAGGAAATTGATCTTTTCTATTCCAAAATTCGACAATTCGGTGAAAATTTGTCTTTTTGAATTCAAAATTCAATTATTTCGTTGAAAGTTCAAATTTCAACTAATTTGTTGAAAAATTGTATTTTTTGGTTGAAAATTGATTTTTTGTGAAAAATTGAACTATTCTAGCTAAAGGTTCATCACTTAGGTTAAAAATTGGTCTTCCTGTTTTAAAATTCAACTACTTCGGTTAAAAATTCTTATAATTTCATTTATTTCTTCATCATTTTGTGTAAAAATTGTAATAATTTATTTGGAAGTTATTTTTTTGTTTGTTGGAACTTATTTTTTTCTGTTATAAGTAATTTTTTTTTCCACTGAAAATTCAACTTATCCCAATTGAAAATTCCATAGTTTTATTTAAAATTCTATCTGTTTAGTTAAACATCCATTATTTCCAATTTCAAATATGAGTATTCAAATTTTTATTGCCAATTTATCTTTTTCAGTAAAACTTAATTTATCTGTTTGAAAAGCCTACTCCTTCAGTTTAAGATTCTTTTTTTTTTTTTAGTAGAAAACACTTATGCCTGGTTTAAAATTGGTTTTTCAAACTAAAAATGTTACTGTTTCATTTTTGGTTGAGAATAATGACTTTTTTACTTTGAAATTTGACTGTTTTGTTAAAACACTACTTTTTTTCTTATAAAATGATATGCCGAATAAGTAAACTTGTTGATGATCTACAGGGTGGGGGAGAGTAGGGCTAGACATTGCTTGGGGGAGAGCAGTAGAAGAGGAGGCAGGTGTGTCACTCGTGCAGTGAAAGGTACGTAGGCTCCGGTCACTCATGTAATTTATCGCAGTCATTAGCTACGGCTTGAAAAAGGTTGGGAGCGAATAGTCAATCACCCAAATTACCTAA
>WSXT02066336.1:0-12465 GCA_011762715.2 Neuroterus valhalla | reverse complement strand
AACAAGAAAGAAGAATTTTCAACTGAAACGATGGACCTATGATAGTTGAATGTTTGACTAAAAATTAATTTTTAACCAAGAAATACAATCTTGGAAAGAAATTGTTGAATTTTTAATAATAAAAATAATAATTTTGAGCCAAAAATAGAATGGTAACATTTTTATCTGAAAAAAAAATTTTTTAAAAAATATAAGAGTTTTCAACTAGATGAATTTTCAACCAGAAAGAAAAATATTCAACAGTAAAACTCGAATTGTTAATCGTTAGGAAGAATTTTTGAACAAGAAAATCAAATTTCAAAGAAAGAGATAATTTTCTAACAAAAAATCGAATTTTCAAAAAAATATGTGAATTTTTACTGAATGATTTTATTTCGACTTCAAAACGACCAATTTTCATCCGAATTGTTGGATTTTGAACTATAAAAGATCATATTTTGACTGAAAATCAAACTGTTAAATTTTTAGTTGAAGGAACTGATTTTGAATAGATGTATTCTATGCGAAAGAGATGAATTTTCAACCATAAAGATTAATTTTCTACAAAAAATGCGAATTTCGACAAAGTAAATAAATTCTCGAAGAAATAGTGTAATTTCTAAATTTTTAAATCAATGTTCACCTAATTACTTGAATCTTCACCAAAAAAAAGATAAATTGATTTTCAACAAAATAGTAACATTTCTAACCAGAGGTGAATTTCAAATGGAAATAATGCACATACAACAAAAAAAGAAATTTCCAACAAAAGAGTTTTACTTTCCGCCAAGTAGTTATTTCTTAATTGGATAAAAATGAATTCGCAATAATGTAAACAAGTTTTCTATTATAATGTAATAATATTTTTCAATTATAAGGAAATATTTCTTCTTCGAAATACTACTTCTACTCTAAAAACTGCTATAAGTACTTTCTTTATTCAAAATTAAGAAGAGGGGACTTTCAAATTGTGACGCATTTTAAATTCGAAGAGTGATTCTCTTCAATGCCTGTCTTTTAAATCCGAATTGAAATTATTTTAAAAAGTTACCGTTACATGTGAAAAATTTCCTGTGTTAAGGCCATGTGCTACTTTGGCGAATGGTCAATCAGGTTCAGTTTCCCTCGTTTTTTCAACAATAATTAAAATTTTTTTTTAATAAATTCGGAGAAGCATAATAATAGGTTAACGGAGGTCCCAGAACTCTTCTTTCCGAAAATTTATAAGAAAAATTTGTGGGGACCTCCGTTAGCATGTGCTTCATATTCCCCCAAATTTTTGAGACTAAATATTCATTATTTTTGAAAAAAAACCGAGGAATCTGGAATCGATAATTTCCTAAAGATGACATGGCACACGATATTTTATATAATTAGAGTAGGTTTTTCAAACTTTCTTGTTGCCTAGCGTCTTACCTTTGAGGTTAGTTTAAAGGAACAAATACCAGGCAGCAAAGTCGAGAGAACAGTGCGCATGGAGTAAAGTAACGAATGCGCATACGCCGTTAAAAAGCACTTTTCCGGCCTAGGCAGGTAAAGTAACCCTACTAACGGCCACGCCGATAAAGACCTACTTCGCTGCGTCAAAACACGTACGAGAAAGCAAGGCAAACATACTCGTATTACATAAATACATTTTTTGAAAGACTCGAGCCAAGTGAAAAAATTTCACAGAGCAAAAAATTTGCAAGAGGTTTTTTTTATAATGGCCATAACATTTTTTTCTCATAAAGTAAAGATATATTTGAAAATTTTCTGAATCAGACTAAAGAAATTTAACATTCTTCAAATCAAATGATAAGACCTATTTTTGATTCATAAATAGAAAGCGGTCATTTCTCGTCTTTCTCAAATTCTGTTGAATTTCTTGATTAAAAATTTCCATGATGCCTACGTGACTTGGAAAATTTTCCGAAAGATATAATTAGTTTTAATAAGGTTGGTGCGGTAGACTTCTGGTATGAGGATAGTAAAACAGAATCTTCTTTCAAAACTGATCACGATGACTAAAAGGAGAATCTTGGAAAAGACTGAAAAACTGTGTACAGTTTAAAAAAGAATTAAATTCAAATTAATGTACTCTGATTAAATTTTTACTTCAATTAATAAACTTTCCCTATATATAGCTATTTTCTGTACTGTAGCAGATTGCAAAAACCTTTTGTTAAAAAATGTTCTTCTTTGTTGAAATTTGTTCCCTTTTCGAGGGATGAAAATGAATTAAGGTGGAAATTGTAAGGAAGAGACAAATGCCGAGAAATATGACAATGGAGCTTCGGAAATTGTTGAAGCACCTGAAGTCTGAAATGTTCAGCTGACCTAATCTCACTTTTCTCTAGCAGTCTAAGTACACGACGAGGCTTTATGTTTTGTGCTTACATCGCTGGATCACGAGGAGAGGAAATTGTAGAACGAGGAGAACGAGGAGGCAGGAAAGGCAGTGACATTGTAAGAGCACGGCTCAATAGAAGCTAGGAATTCCAATTTGAATGAAATCAACATTTTTTTCCACACCTCTCTTTCACTACGCAAATGAGTCGCATATTTGCATTCATTTAAAGATTTAATTTCTTTCATTCGCCTATATTCATCTCCTTTGGAATGTTCGCAATTAATATAAGATAGATCAACTGACCCAGATAAGTACCAAACGAAAAAGTGTCCGTAATCCTTAAAATTACAATAATTGTTCAATTTTATTAGCTTACAAGATTTAAAGTATGTACCAATTTTAGGAAATGGATAATACTTTTTCTTTCAATTAGACGACATGTACCTACATTTGCTAAACTTTAATTAATCAGGAATCACAGCGGTTCAGTAGTTCAATTTTGGAAGAAAAAGGTTTTTTTCCGAAGAAGGGGATTAATAGAGGATATCACTTACATCTCATTGAGAAATATTTTGTTGACATAAGACACTTTCTGCTGAGAAGAAAACATGAGGAAAAAAATCGAAAAGATCGTAGTAGGGAAATCGATAAACAACAGAATTAAAGGATGGGAAACACAAAAGCGAGTATTTGCAAACACTTTTTTTTTTGCTTTTGTTTTCTTGTGAATCAATAATTTTGAAAACAAAAGCAAAAAAAGCTTTTGGCTATTCAAAATTTTCAATAGCCAAAAGCTCCCAGATCGGAATGAGAAAATTCCATCATCTTTCTACTCAAGAAGTCTATATTTTTATACTGTTCATCTTTTTTTATTAAAAATTTTATTATTTCCTTGCCAATTAATTTTTTTTTTTGAAAATTTATTTCTACTTTGAATATTCATATTTTTAGTCTGAAGTTTACCTATTTTGTAGAACAAAAACTTTTTTGGTTTTAAATTCGTCTTTTTGTTTAAAAAATTAATCATTTTGGTAGAAAGTCGATCCTATTTGGTTGAAAATGTAACTTTTTGTTGAAAATAATTCTGTTTTGATTGATAAATAATATATCTGTGTTGTTGAAAATCTCCCTTCCTTGGTTTGGTTCTACTATCCATTTTTTATTTAAAATCAACATTTTCTTTTGTTCAAATCTAAATTTTTACATTTTTTGTCATTGAGAATTCGTCTTTTTCAAAACTGCTTATTCAACTGCTTGGTTAAAAGTTTATTTTATGGTTGGGAATCCGAAGTATTTGGTGAAGAATTCCGATATTTTGTTGAAAATTCAAATCTTTTCTGGTTAAAAATTCAACGATTTCGTTAAAGAGTCATTCTTTTAGCCAGAAAATTCAGTACAAAAATCGACAATTATGTTTTTGGTTTGATATCCGTTCAGTTTTAAAAGAAATTTCATTATTTGGTTGAAAGTTTACTTTTTTTTCAAATTCATATTTTTATGGGAGTTCAACTATTTTATAGGAAATCAATGAACATTATTGTTTCTTTTTGAACAAGAAAAATCTTTGTTGGTTGAAAATTAGTATTTTTAGTATAAAAATTCATCTTCTTTGGTTATAAATTAAACTGTTCGTCAGAGGATTCAATTTTTCTGGTTACTCAAATTATTTGATTCAAAAATTCATTCTTTCGTTGGATATTCAACTTTTTTGGTAAATAATTGAACAATTTGGTTTCAAATCAAGATTTTCGTTGAAAACTCATAATATGAAGATGGAAATGCAATTATTTCGTACGAAATCCAACTTTTTGGCTTAAAACAAAAACCACTCTGTAGATATTTTTGTCTTTACTTTGCCACAAAATATTTCTTGGTAAAAAATATATTTTTTTTTTTGTTTGAAAATTTATTTCTCATAGTAGAAATTCCATCTATTTTAGTTGAAGATTTAACTTCCTGATTCATATGTAATCTGTTTAAAATCCCACTTCAATATTGGAAATTAAAATATTTTCGGTTGAAATATCAACTATTATATTTTTGATCCATAATTTGTATTTCTTTGTTGAAAATTAAAAAATTTAGTGGAAATTGGTGTGCTTGACTAAAAAATCTAGCTTTGTCAACAGTTTGTGTTTTTGGTTTGAAAATTCATCTTATTGGTTACCAATGTAATTATTTTCTTCTAAATTTAACTATTTTGTTGAAGAATCGATAATTCCTTGAAAAAGTCATCTTTTCTGGTTAAAAACTCATCTTTTTCGACTGAAAATTTTATTATTTGATGAAACATTCAACTGTTCTGGAAGCCATCCATCTTTGTGACCGAAAACTGATGGATTGATAAAATTGATTCTTTTTGTTTGTTGAAGATTTATAAGATTGGTTTGAAATTTAAATCTTTTTTTCAAAAGATTTTGTTGTTGTTGTTGAAGATAGATGCAAATGTTTGGTTGGATATTAATATATTTTGGTTGAGGATTCAACTATTTTGTCGCAAAACTCAAGTACTTGGTTGATAGGGTGGTCGGTTAGTCGTGGTGGCTATAAGGCGTGAGCTTTGTACCCACTCCATCTAGTTACGGGTTCGATTCCCGCCTCGTACTCAAAAGAGGTTATGTAAAAGAGAGGTGTGTTGTTATGTAATGACTCTTACACCCGTAAAAGGGAGAGAGTATAAACAAATATTCCAACTACTTGCTTGAAAGTTGAATAGAATTTTGTAAAATTTTTGTTGGTTGTTGCAGATTTACCTCATTTGTTTGAAATTAAACTCTTTTCTCCAAAGATTTTTTTTTTTTTTTTTAATGACAATTACTTTTTCGACTCATGAAAATTAAAATTTTTATACGTATACTTATGTATTCTGTTGATTGTTATTCTTGAGTGAATGAGCAACCTTTCTGGTCAAAAGTTAAACTATTTGGTTCAAAATCCGTTTATATTATTGAATATGTAATATTTTCATTTAAAACATTAGGAATATTGAGCATTCCATGCGTTCTAGTTCTAATGTCCTGAATTTTCAATTATGATTTTTCGATAAATAAATCGAAACTTTGTTGGAAAACATGAAAATTTGGTCCGCATCCTGAATTTTAGGTGTTTCAGGGGAATTTTCAAATTCAAAGGAGAAAAGAGGCGAATTGGGTAAAAAAGGGACTCAATGTGACCCCTGAGTAAATTTTTCCTACTTGAAAGCTTTCCAAACTGCAAGACGTCAAAGAAATGAAGAAACTACATAAAAAATAATAACTGACTATAGAATTGATCTTTCTCGTTAATCAGCAGGTGTTATTACCAAAAGTAATAGACGATAACAGGGCGGTACCACTAAAAGCTCGTTTACATGTTCGCAAGTTGCGCTACATGCTCTTTTCGCGAATGCGCAGGTACGGGGCGAAGAAGCATCGTCGATAAAACCAGGAAAGAAAATAACGAGTATGATCGTAAAACTCGTCATCCTGAATTCAATAAAAAAGGGGTGTAATAATCAAGTGAATTGGGTAGGCGTCTCCTCTGGATGAATAACAGACGTTTTGACATTGTGCCAGATTCTCAAAAATTGGAGTCAAGGCAGTAGACCAGTAGACTCAGGAAAATTCCAAAAATTTTGCAAACTCGAATAACTTATTATAAACTCAGTCTTCGCCTTTTATTCAATTTGCAAAATGTCCTTAATGCAGCAATATTTTTAAATATTAAAAAATTATTGATTTGCTAAATATTTTTTTTACCTCAAATATAAGGTTTTGCAAAATAGAATTTCGGCCTTATTTCATTGATAATAAATCATCATTAAGTTTTCAAAACTGTTCACTTAAGGCAAGTAATTGTTTTTCAAAGTATTATTAAATTTTTGACCACCCGGCTCCTGCGATCCCTGCGAAAATTTTTGAGGTTGCGTTTTTCAGTAGAAAACGTTGAAAATGTTGAGATATAATAAATATCAAGTTTGCAAAACGTTGAATGCTGGCAAAAATATCAAAATTGAAAATAAACAAATTATCACTTTTTAAAAGTACCGGGAATTACAAAAACTTTGCAAATTGTACTAAGTGGTGATTAACTTGTCACGAATGTCATATTTAATTTGAAAACTATAATATAATGTAAGTTTATTGATGTATCAAAGATAACTGACGATTATTCCTGTATTTTATATTTTGTATTCTGTAGAAAACATTTTGATTTCGTATTTAAAATTGCAATTTTCACTTAAAACACTCTGTTCCTAATTTAATTCAAAAATATAAATACTAGAAACTACTGCAGAATGAAGAATTCAGAAAAAAATGTACAACTTTTCAAGCGAGGGATAATAAAGATACATCAAACAGAGTTTATATAAAAGAAATGATTGAACTATCATTAAATGTCATAATTTTGATAATTATTATTCAAAGATGTGATGGTCCAAAGCTCATGTCTAAGCCCCTATACGGTCAACTTACTGCCCGATGATCAGAATAAATTTTGCGATTATTTTATTTCTTAAACAAAATTTATAGTTAAAAACATTTTAATTATTCGTTTCATGTTGCAACGTTGAGGAATTAACAATATTCGAACAACCTCAACAGAGAACAGTTTGCAAACAAAAATGATGTTGATCACATTTTAATGAACACTTAGTACAATTTGCAAAAAGTTTGTAATTTTCGGTACTTTTATAAAAATACTAATTTGTTTATTTTCAATTTTGATAGTTTCCATCATTGCACAATTTTTGAATCATTAATAATGCTGCTGCATCAAGAAAGATTTGCAAATTTATTGCAAGGCAAAGACTGAGTTTATAATAACTGATTCGAGTTTGCAAAATGTTTGGAATTTTCGTGGGGGAATGGGAGTAATTTTTGCAAAATAATTTTTTCAAACAACTGAATTTGAGCAGCGTTGGTCGCGGTTAATACGTGGATAGGTACCTGTTCAGAAATACCGCGTGCTGTTGGCATGTTGGGAGGAGACTGGTGTCCTCCCGTGTATCCAACTCAACCAACTATAACTCTTTACGAGTTACGCTCACCCCGCAAGGGATTATGGCCTAGTGGTACAAAACAAAAAAAAATATGCCGACCCGATCTTATTTCGCAAAATCTTGTTTTTTATTTATTCCGTTAAAAAAACAACTTTATAATTTTTTTAGGACCTTGGGAATTATTGTGAATTCGAGCGATTTTGATGGCTTATTCCACTGGCCTTACAAGGAATATAACATTTGGCGATTAAAATACACTCGGCGACGGAACAAGAAAACTTATCCAATAAAGGAGAACCTAGATGGTCTCATATCTCGAATAATAAAAGAAGCAACAACCGAAAATGAACGAGAAACCGGAGGAATCGGATTTTTAATTGTAATTTGAAAAAATAAAGAGTAAAATCGTCTAAAAAAATTGCTGCAATCTAAAAAAGTTGTTATCTGTTATAAAATACTATAATTAATCCACTCCAAAACGCTAATCCTAAAAAGTGTGCCAAATTCGGTGCAGTTCTAAGTAACAATATTCATATTACAATATTCAACAAAAAAGACATAATTTTTTCTACAAAAATTGAAACAGTTGAACTTACAGCTAGAAACATCAATAATTGTTCATTTTTCATAGAATGTTATGAATTTTCAAATAACATTATGAATCTTCAACCAGAACAGTTAAATTCCAAACCAAGAAGATGAATTTTCAACTAAAAAAATAAATATTTAACTGGAGCACTTAAATTTCCAACCATGAAGGTGAATATTCATACAAGACGATTAATTTTCAAATAGAAAGAATGATTTTTGAAGAAAAAATACAATGTTTTAACAGAATAGTCGAATTCCGAACTCGAAAAAAAAAATTTTTAACCAAAAATGGAGCAGCAACATTTCTAATTCAAAAAACCAATTTAAAACCAAGCATAAGAGTTTTATACAAAAACAAAGAATCTTCAACTGAAGGAGTTAAGTTTTCAAACATATAAATTAATTTCTACAGAACAAGATGAAGTGTAAACGAAAATTCGAATACTCCAATTTGAAATTGCGCAAAATGGATATTTAACTAAACAAATGAATTTTTAACTGAAACTATGGACTTCTCATTGGAATCGGTTAAATTTTCAGTAACAAAAATATTACTTATAATACAAAGAAACTAACTTTCAACAACAAAAAAACTAACTTTCGAACAAATTATTACATGTGTACACAAAATGATGAAAATCAAATGAAATCGTAAATGTTTAACTGAAGTAGTTGAATTTTAAACCAGAAAGACGAATTTTTAACTGAAATGATGAACATTCAATCTGAATAGTTAAATTTTTGACAAAAAATTAATTTTAAACCAAACATAAGAGTTTTCAACTAGATGAATGTTCGACTAAGACGAAAAATGTTCAACTGTATAACTTGAATGGTCAACCGCAAAGAAAAATTTTCAAAGAAGAATTTTTGAAGAATATTAACTTCCAAATAAAAATATAATTTTTAACCAAAAAATCGATTTTGCAAAAAAATATGTGAAGTTTCAACGAAATAATTGAATTTTCAATCCAAAAAGACAAATTTCTACCGAATTGTCGAATTTTGAACTAGAAAAGATCAAATTTCCACTAAAAATGAAACAGTTAAATTTTCAGTTGAAGAAATTGATTTTTAACCAAACTGATAAATTTTCAGATATAATGATTAATCTTCAAATGGATAGATGTATTTTAGGCAAAAAGATGAATTTTCAACCATGAAGAAAAATTCTCTACAAAAAGGGAAGTTTCTCATGAAGTACAAATATTCTCAAAGAAATACTTTAATTTTGAAATTCAGAAATCAATGTTCAATTAAATACTTCAATTTTCACCAAAAAAACATGAAATGATTTTTAACAAAGTAGTAACAATTTCAACCAGAGGTGACTTTTGAATCGAAATGATGCAACTTCAATATAAAAATTTAGCTCTCAACAAACAAGTTTAAATTTTAAGGATGTACTCTAGTTACAGTCAATCTCAAAATTTTATAATCTTTATGATGATTTATATAATTTACCAAAATGTTTCTATTAATAATTGCTACGTATTCTGAAGGAGGCTTATAAGTGTGCTTCAGGAAAAAATAATTCAGGTTGAAATTGTTTATTTATCGGAAGTTATTCAGTCTTAGTTTTTGCTTTATCATTAGGGAAAAATTAAAATTCTTATCTAATCCTAATGATCAAGGCCTCATTTGATTCTCTGAAAGATCCTCCACAATTCCATTGGGGTAGTGTTGAATTAAATTTCGAACTTTCATTGTTTATAACAATCACAATAATTATGATGTCCAAGTAAATTTTTTCAATACAATCTACCCAAATAGAATTGTGGAGAATCCTCCAAAGAATTAAATGAGGCCTTGACCATTAGGATTGGATAAGAATTGTTACTTTTCTCTAGCGAGAAAGTAAAAACTAAAGCTCTAAATAACTTCTGAAAAATGAAAAATTTCAACCTGAATTATTTTTTTTCTGAAGCACACTAAGAAGCTTTCATCTAAATACGCAGCATTTATAGTAGGTATATTTTTGTCAATTTTATAAATCATTATAAAAATTATCGAATTTTGACATTGACTGTAATTAGTGTACATCCTTAAACAAGTAGTTGATTATTTTATTAAAAAAGGATGAATTTGCAATAAACAATTGAAACAAGTTTTCAATCATAATATCTAATCATAAAATCAATATTTATCATAAAATTTAAAATTGAGAAGAGGGAAAATTGTGACGAATTTTGAATTGGAGGAACGATTTTTTTATATCCTCTCTCCTGAATCCGAATTGTAATTAGTTTGAATAGTTCCCGTTCTATGTAAAAAATACTTTGTTTTAAGTGAAATTATACTTCCTCACTGAAACTCCCTTCTCTAAAATAAAAACTATAATTATTTTATGAAATTCCCTGTTTCAAGTCAGATAAATGAGGAAAAGCAGATAAAACGTGATAAATACATTTTTTAAAGAAAATTTAGATAATAATTCTTTCTGTATGTTTGGGCTATCATCAGTTTGATTATCCAGTTTGAGTCAGCTAAAAAATTATTATTTCTCGTTTTTTTTTTTGGGTAGAATTTTTAATAGTCTAGGTTGAGTCAAGTAGATTCCCGGTTTTTTAATTTATTTCAATTCCCGGTCTTTTCCAGGTTTTTTACCGGTCAATAAAATTCCCGGTCAAGTCGACACCCTGTGAATGATTCCAGCAATGATATATAGACATCATTGTTCCGCTACCAAGAACGGAACACCATGAGAAAAATTAGAAGTCGAAGGTCACTAAAAAATATACATCTTAGCAATCTAAGTTAAGTCCGTATATCGCTTATCTGATTTGTCGATTCCTGCATATTTATGATGCTACAAACCGCAAGTTTTGCAAAATCCCATCCTCAACAGAAATAGCCCTAAAAATTCTGAATACATCTTCTGAATTTTTTTTTTTTTCTTTAATCATCAAAATTGACTGCATTCTCCTATTACAAACTCCAACTCAACTTCCAAAATTCCAGATTCCATAAAAACAATTCCCCTCACAGCACCCAACCCACATCAATCTGTTGATCCATTTCATGTCACTTTCCCGACACCAAACTGAATGCCTCCACGATCTCCAGGTGTTGTAACAGCCTTAGTGGAAGGGAAAAAGTCGTTACCCTGCAGGGGGAGTGAGAAATTGGTAAGAGGTCATGTACGATGTCATGACTTAGGGTAGGGCAGGGTAAAGTAGTAGGGAGGGTAGAAAGAGGAACACCGTGGATGTGAAGCTCTAAGGTGTAAGAAGGTGGAGGGTAAATAAAGAGAGATGCAAGGTATGAGAAAGAGAAGAAAAATAAGAAAAGGAAGAGGAAGAGAAAGAGGAAAAAGCGTTGGGTGGCTGGGTGAGAGCAAGGTGCAACCCCCCAAACCCTCCTAGATGGTAGCTGGCAGGATGAGGGTGTTAGTAGCTGCTAGCTGGCAGTCGCCGAGGTGGCTGGCTGGGATCAATAGCGAAAGAGAAACCGTTGAGCCAACTATTTAGCCAGTCATTCGGCTAGCCAGTCATTCGGCTAGCCAGTCGGTCGCCACCGAGCCCGGCGGGTGCCCAAGGTCATGGAAGAGATGCGAAATCCAATATTCACGATCTGCCGTGCATTCCATGCACGTTTACTATTTTCTCAGATGATGAAAGAGCTAGGGACTGTAACTATCTCTGATTCAAACAGGGTGGAAGAGACCACTTGAATCTCAGAGAAAAAATACCTCGTATTTAACGATTTTTCTCCGGTCATTCAATTTATTTGTTTATCGAAAAGTCCTGAACTTAATTTTGAAGTTTCGGAACCGAGAACAATTCCTTTAATATTCAATCTTATATATTTATGAGTGGACTAATTCTGGACTTTTTCCTGAAGGATTCCTGACTTTTCATGGAGAAATTCAGTAAAGTTTCAAAATTCGATGAAGAAAGAAATTTTTGTGTGATTTAAATTATAAATTTGCAACTCAGAGGACTTCAAATCTGAAGACATAGTTTATAGCTTCTCCTAAATCCATGAAGATTAAATTAAATTTTTGAAAGATATGCATGGGAATGTCGACAATCCACGTTTGTGAGGTGTGCGCACTAGGGTGGTCCAAAAATGCATTAGAAAATTTTTCTTTCGTATTTTCATGCAAAACGCCCGGAAATTTGTTCAAATCCACAAAAAAAACGCATCTAAAAAAAAAAAAATATTTAGAGGTGGCGCAAGCCCCATGCAGTTTAACACGTATTTCCCGTAAGAAAAAAAAGACGTTTTTGTAAATTTTATTCAGAATTCTCAAAATTAGGTGAATCGAGTTCGAAATTCACCATTTCTCATCACATCAGTCACAAAATGCGAATAAAATATTCTATTTCAAATATCGACCCCATAGATCTGTTTTATACGGTCCCAGAAAACCCCCATAAGTGAAAAAATGTTTTTTTTTTTAGTTTTTTACACTAATTATGATTTTTTGTGGTTTTTTAACGCAGATTGTTTCAAACACACAACACATTTCTTTATACTGATAATTAGATGTTTATTTTTGTGTGGTCAGTTGGTCGTGGGGGCTAAGGCATGAGCTTTGGACCCACGCTACTGTCTGGTTGTGGGTTCGATTCCCGCC
>WSXT02066325.1:0-12465 GCA_011762715.2 Neuroterus valhalla | reverse complement strand
TGTGTGTGTGTGTGTGTGTGTGTGTGTGTATTGTTGGAAGCTGATATTTTTTCATATAAAATAAAATCTTGTTCAGAGACACTTTTTTTTTAGTTGAAAACTAACTACTTGGTTTAAAGCTGAACTCTCGTTGAAAATTCATTTTTTCCAGTTTTTTCAACCATTCTAGTTGGAAATAGATCTATTCGTTTGAAAATGCAACTTTTTTTTTTTTAATTCTTTCCTTCTTGTTGAAAATAATTTATTAACAAAAAATCCCTAAATAATACAAGAGTAATTGAGAAAGTAACAATAGTAACTTTTTTGCAAGAGCAACTGAGAAAAAATTACATTCTAAATTGATAACCATAACCAGTTCCTTTTTTTCCTGACGTACAACGATAACGGTAACCAATTACTTTCAAAGTTTCAAGAAGTCACTCACCCATCACTGATTCCTGGTTTGAAAACATAAAATGTTGAACTAATTACTAAAACATTCTATTTTGATTTAGAACTCTATTCTTCGAGTACAAATATCCTTACGAAGAACCATTATCATAAAGAATAGGACTTTTTTTAGTGTGCAATATTTCAAAGATAAACAAATATGGCTAATAATTGATTTCTCTACTACTTTTTCAGTTTCCTGTATTTTAATTTCCAATTAGATTTCTGGAATTGCATTTCCTGGTTAACGTTGAAAAATCAATTTGCCATTTCTCGTTGAATGTCAATAAACATTTTTTACAACCTCCATTAATTCTTCCTTTTTTTTTGTCATTTTAGACTGGTCGGTTGGATTTTAATGCCAGCAGAGTAACTGGGCATACTGGCCCTGTGCTCGACATCAAATGGAATCCCTTCAATGACAACGTCATTGCTTCGTGCTCCGACGATTGCACGGTAATTATTTTTGAATCTCAGTGGTTTCCTTCTTCACTGAATAATTTAATTTTATACACCTGACGAAACCTGGAATTTTATGGAAACTTTTACAAGATTCCACAGATTTCTACGGATTACAAAGGATTTTGAAGGATATCTGGTTATTTCAATTGAATTCAAGGATTTGAAAGAATTTCAAAAATTTCAGAAAATTTTATGGAATCCCGAAGGCTTACAAAGATTTCATAGGATAAGGGATATTGAAAAATTTAAAGAGATTCAAAGTGCAGGGTGGCTACTTGACCAGGAAACCGGGAATTTTATTGTCAAATCTTTGTTGAAAATTTATCCTTTTCAGTAAAAGTTAATTTCTCTGTTTAAAACTCAACTCTCTCAGATGAAGATTCTTCTTTTTAGTATAAAACTCTTTTGCGTGGTTTAGAATTGTTTTTTTTTTTTAACCAAAAATGTTACTGTTACATTTTTCGTTGCAAATGATTATTTTTTTGGTTCGAAATCCGACTATTTCGTTGAAACATTATATTTTTTCTTAGAAAATGATTTTTTCTATTTTGAAATTAATCTTCTTGTTTAAAAATTCACCTTTATGGTTGAAAATTGATGTGCTTCAGTTAAATATTTATCTTTTTATTTGAATATTCATCCATTTTTATTAAAAATGGACGAATAGTTGTGAATCTATATTTTTTTATTTATTTTTTTTTCAATTGTGAGTTTAACTGTCCTAATTTTTTTTTAAAAAATGATATTTTTTTGGTGAAAATTTGAGTATTTTTTTCAAAATTTATTTATTTTGAAATGTTTGATCTGTTGTCCTAAAGAATGTTTAGAATGAACGTCATGAATAAAAATAAATGTTTGCATTTTCCAAGAAAAATAAATAGTTACTTCTAGTTGACCGGGAAAATTGAAAAAATCGAAATATATCCAGGATTTTAGGGTATTTATTAATATTTATTATTTCTAAGGGATTTTGAGAAAATCAATAATGATTTCTGAGGATTATAGGGGATTTCGAGAGGTTTCGAAGGAATTCTAACAGATTTTAAGAGCTGAAGCCGTTCCGATGATTTCATGAGATTCTGAGGGCTCTCAAGAGATTTCGCAGTATATATTGCAAAATATTTTAAGGGATTTAAAAAGATTGGAAGATTCCCACATATTTCGAAATTTTCGATGAATGTTTAGCAATATTTCGACATGTTTCATAGAATGTTGAGGATTTTAATCGATATTTAGAGACTTTATAGATTTTCCACGGTTTTCGATATATTATAAGGGATTTTTATGGGATGTACAAGATTTCAAGCAGAATTTCTAAAAGAAGAACGCGGAAGCAGAACAGAATCTGAAAAAGTTTGAAGATATTTATATAGATTTCAAAGGATTCAACTTTTAAACAGGAAATTTTGTGAAGAATTATATTCTTGCCTTAGAACAAGGTAATTTTTGACATGGAATGAGATATTTTTGAAAATAGTTTCAATTCTGATTTACATGATTCGTCAAATCTTAGAGAAAGGAATTTTCGGAAATAAATGTACATGTGCTCTGGAACCCGGATTTCCTAAAAAATTGGTGGTTTTCACTTTGAAACGTGGAATTTCTATGAAGAATTATTATTTGACTTTGAACATAGCATTTTTGACTTCAAACAGAAATTTTGGACAATAATTCTGTTTCAGATTTGAATAAAGGAAATTTTACAAAAAAATTCCTGTTCAAATTCAGAATGATAATTTTTCACCCAAATTTCCTGTTTCAAACTAGACATATTCTGAACCTTTCAGAATTTTTGGAATTCTCTTGAAATCTTCAAAAATAGTTCCTTACTTCCAAATGATTCATATCTTTTGAATTCTTTTGAATTGATCGAGAAAAATTAACAAATGGCCAGGAGAAAGCCGAAATTGTCTCTAAAAGTTTCATTATGAATTTATGTGGACTTTTTTTGGAATCCTATGCGACTTTTCCGTAATTTTATGCGTTCAATGCGACTTTTATTAGATAAACCTTTTAATTGATCCGAGCCATGTAACTGTGAATCAAGAAATACTTATGAATGACAAATAAATCTATAACATTCTTCCAGGTGAAACTATGGCACATACCAGACGGCGGGTTATCGAGGAACTTGACAGACTGGCTGGTGGAATTGCAGGGTCACAAAAGGCGAGTAGCCTACATAAAATGGCACCCGGTTGCCGAAAATGTTCTCTTCAGTGCTGGTTTCGATCATCTCGTGATTGTCTGGGACATAAACCGGGGGGAAGCTGTCAGCGTCATCGACAGACATCCTGATGTAATTTACAGTATGTCTCTTAACAGAGACGGAAGTTTGCTTGCCACTACCTGTAAGGACAAAAAACTACGAGTCTTCGAGCCAAGATCTGGAATTGTAGTTTCGGTATGAAACTTCTAACTCTTAGACTAAAAAAAAATCAAACAAGTATTTGGTGGTCAATCATCATATACAGGAATGTAGGAAATAAGTAAAAAAGACGCTTTAAAAGAGATTCTTTTTGATGGTACAAATTAAAAATATTTCCTAAAGAATGTATTTGCTAATTCGGTTCAAAACAGGACCCAAATCGTATCCAATTCTGGAACTTCCGAACAAGCAAAATAAATTATTTTGAACCGTGAATGATACTTTCAACATTTTCAGTTGAAGAATTTGTTTCCAAACAGAAAAAAACGGATTTCTCAATATCAAGAAATCAATTTTTAACAAATTAGTTGCACTATCAACCAAATAGTTGAAGTTTCAAACAGAAAAAAAACTAATCCTCAACCAAAACAGATTAATTTTTGACCAAACAGCTGCATTTCCAATCAATAAAGATGAAAATTCAACTAAGAAAAATGAATTTCACAACAAGAAAATGAATTTTCAACAAATTATTCTAACTATCAATCGAACAGTTGAATTTTCAACAAAGAAATTGAATCCTCAACCATAGCAGATAAATTTCCAACCAAACAGATGCATTTTTATTCCGAGTCACAAAGACAAATTTTCGTATAAGACAATCGAATTTTTAACATGAAAATATATTCCAACAGAAAAATTAATTTTCATCAATATAGCAGAAATTTCCACCAAAATATTTGAATTGTCATTTCAAAATAAGATATTTTAGAACAGTGATCAAATTTTTTACCAGCAGAAAAAAAATAATTCAACCAAAAAGATGCATTATCTACCGAAACGGAAGAGTGTTCAATAAATTCCATGAAATGCTCACCAAATAGTTGAATTTTCATCTAAACTCGATCAATTTCTAACCGTTAATGGAACAGTCAGCATTTATTGTTGAAGAAGTTAATTTAGAAAAAAAATGAATTTCCAACACGAATAATCTCTTTTCAAGGCTTTTCAGGCAAGTTTTTAACAAGAAAATATAAATTTTTCAATAAAGGAATGGAATTTTCAACAAAAAAGATAAATCTTCAACCAAGAAATGAATGTTAGACAAATTAGTTCAACTATTATCTAGAAACTTAAATTTGCAACAAAACCGGGAAATGACCGGGATTTTAATTAGGAACCGGGAATTTACTTGACTCAACCTAGACTATTGAAAATTCTACTAAAAAAATACAAAAAATGACAGCTTTCTTTTTATGAATCCAAGAGAGATCTTATCATTTGATTTGAAGAATGTAACGTTCTTTTAATCTGATTCTCAAAATATTTAAATATATCTATACGTCATGAGAGGAAGAACTTTTTTTCCATTATAAGAAGAACGTTTTGAAAATTTGTTGCTCTGTGAAATTTTTTTTTACTGACTCAAATTTGATAATTGAATTGATGATAGGGAATTTCAAAAAATAATTATAGTTTTTTTTTATGACGGAGTTTCAGTGAAGAAGTAGAATTTCACTTGGAGCAGGGGAACTTTTTAAACTACTTATGATTCGGATTTAGAAGAGAGGAATTTTATGAAATCGTTCCTCCAATTCTAAATTCGTCAAAATTTTGTCTTTTCTTTATTTTAAATAAAGATAGCTTGTTCACATCGTTTATTGCAAATTCATCCTTTTTAAGTAACAAAACCAACTATTTGTTTGAAATTTACAATCGTTTTGTTGAATACCAAATTCTTTCGTTAAAGCTGCATTATTTCTGTTCAACATTCACCTCTAGTTGAAATTTTAACTACTTTGTTAAAAATCAACTCATCTTTTTTTTTGTGAAAATTCAAGTATTTAATTGAATATTGATTTTTGATTCTAAAAATAAAACTATTGGAGAATGTGTTTACTTCGTAGAAAATTTTCTTTTTTTGTAGAAAATTAATCTTTATGATGAAAAATTCATCTTTTTGATTAAAAATCATCTATTCATTAATCTTTTCTAGTTCAAAATTCGACATTTCGGTTGAAATTTGTCTTTTTGAATTGAGCATTCAATTATTCCGTTGAAATTATATTATTCTTCAAGAATTCTCCTTTAAGATTAACAATTCAAGTTTTACAGTCAAACATTTTTCATTTTAGTCGAACATTCATCTCATTGAAAACTCTCAATGTTTGGTTTAAAAATAATTTTTCAATCAAAAATATCACTATTCCATTTTTGTTTGAAAATTTCTATTTTTATGGTTCAAATTTTAACCATTCTGTCGAAAAATGGTATTTTTTGGTTGAAAATTAATTTTTTGGCAAACATTGAACTATTCTTGTTAAATGTTCCTCATTTCATTTCAAAATTCATCTTTCTGGTTTAAAATTCAAATACTTTAGTTGAACATTTACTATTTCATTTCATTCTTCATCATTTCTTGTAAAAATGTAATAATTTGTTTAAAAAGTTGTTTTTTTTCTGGTTGGAAGTTAGTTTCAACTAACTTTTGTGTTTTTTTGTGTTATAAGTATTTTTTTCAACTGAAAATTTAACTTATTCCAATTGGAAATTCCATAGTTTCAGTTGAGAATCCATTTCAGATTTTTTTAAACTACATAGATAAAAAATTGTGTGGAACACAAAAAATGACTAGCAAAGAAGCTGAATAAAAGGCCACTTGTGTTCTTAGAAGGCAATTTCGTGCAATATTTACAATATATATGATATAAATAAATCCTGATAATGAATGAAATCTCCCTTCAATTCCATTTTTCCAGAAAAAAATCCCTTTTTCAATCTAAAATCGAAGCGTCGAACCATGGAATGCCATAGAAGAGAAACTAGAAACTCATAAAATCCTTTTCCTTTCTTCATGCTTCTGGCCATTTTCCTCTTCCTAAAAGTTTCTAAGCTCAGTAAAGTAATGAAATATTTCTTGAGTTTTTTTTTCACAAAATGTTTTGCCTTGCAATCAGAAACGATATTTCTCGGAATTTTTATCGTTTAATAAAAAAAACAAAAACATTTACCTTCATTTCTTCCAGATCTTTCAGCCATGAATCGTTTGTTACAGTGCAATATCGTTAGACTAAATCTTCATTTTCTTTTTTTTTTTTTTATTCTTTTCAGCCCCTCAAATTTCAAGAGCAAGTTTTTTTCAAAGCTTTGAAACTTCAAACCAGATTTTAAATCATTGTCCAAACACGATTTTAAAAATCCATGAAATCGTAACATCCGAATCCTTGAATGAATCACTCGGAATCGGTTAACTTTTCCTTGTCAAACTCAATTATTGCTTCCGATTTATTGACTTAATATCTTGGTAGTCAGTTTTTTCTTCCAATTTCAGGTTTCTGTCACTTTGAGATTGTCAACTTGTATATCATATTTTTCGAAACTTCAGCTTGAGAGTGGATATTTGTTCTATTTTTGATTAGTGATTCAGATTTAACAGAATGTTTTTTCACTCTACTGAAAAATTCCGATTTTGTTGATTATCCAGTTTTTTACTGCAACTCTTTAAACTTGTCTTTTTGCATACATAAAAAATTTTTCCATCTATCTTCCTATCTGGAATCTGTATGTTCTGCCTTACCAACTGTTATTTAAACATCTTCCTACATTCTATCCTTAATCCTTGACGTTTTCGATCTTGTTCTGGGCTTCCGTGAACCTACTTTCGTATCTCTTTTCTTCCCACTTCGAACGTCCTACGTTACACCGTCCTACTCTCTGTTTCCCTAATCTTCGAAATTCCAGGATCTCTTCAGTTGCCTGATCAACATTTTTTCGCGTCCTATTACCTCCTTTCTGTTCCTGGAGTCAAAAGCTGCTCTGAAATCTACAAACAGCGCGACAAGTTTCCCTTTCTCCCACCCCAAGTTCCTATTTACCAGATAATTAAGCGCATAATTTTTATTTATGGTTCCGAAACCTTTCTTGAAGCCAGTGTGGTTGTGTAGTATATTCCCCTTTTCTTCCACTTGTCTTTCCAGTATCTTCCAAAGCACTTCCGCTTGAATTTTTTAGCCTGCTGACTGAGATTCGTTTACATATCAGTTCATTTAGCTCTTTCATATTTCAGTGTTCCTTTTTCAAAGTCGTCTTTATTTGTTGCTTTATTCCTTTTCAACTTTATAATTATCTCATTATTATCTTTCCAACCTATCTCATTGACGCTATCCTCATCTCCGCAACCACCTTTCTTCCTTCACTCTTTACTCTATTCTCCACGCTCCCAAACAGGATCTTGAAATATTCAGTCCATTCTTACATCGCTATTCCCTCATTTATACCCTTCCTCCGTCCTCTCTTCCTATTTATTACCTGTCATTCCCTCCCTTCCCGTACTGCTTTCTTCACTTCTTCCATGTATCTTTTCTTTTCCTCCTCTTTTTTCGCTCAGCATCCTTTCGTGAGATTCTTTCCTCCTGTTGAGTAATCTTTTCTCTAATTCCTCTTTCTCCCATTTCTTCTACTCTCCTTTAACCTCTCTCTACTTTCCCTGTATTCGTCATCCCACCATTCTCTTGTACTCTACTCTATCTCTTTTCGGCCCCACCTCCTCCTTTACCCTATCAATCACTCTTTTCAGTTTTTCTAGCAGCGTGTCTACTCCTTTCTCTCCCATATTTTCTACCTTTTCGTTTGCCGTTTTTCCTCTAAATTCTTTCAACTTATCTTCCCCCAACTGTGCATGTTTTAGTCTTCTTCTACCCCTTTCCTCCTCAAACTAGTAACTTCAAAGATAGTTTCTGAAAACTGATTAAAATTGTTTTTGCAGGAAGGAGTCTGTCATGCGGGCACAAAGGCGAGTAAAGTGGTATTCCTAGGAAGTTCTGGACGTTTGCTGACGACCGGATTTAGCAGACATTCTGACAGACAGTACGCAGTATGGAGTCAGCACGACCTTTCGAATCCACTGGCCTGTGAAACAATCGATTCTTCCAGTGGAATTGTTTTCCCCTTCTATGATCATGACACGAATATGGTCTATCTTGCAGGAAAAGTAGGTTGAAATCTCAATAGATTACATATATCTATCATACGAATTTGTAAGGAGCTGTGCTTAAACTACGTGACCCATTTTTGATTATTTTTCGCCCCGTCGAGCCGTTAGCTAAACATCGAAAAATATTTCAATTCTCTAGCCAAGGAAGACGGCCTTTTTTAAGACAGTTGAATTTTCAACAATGACAGTTTTTTTTTTTAACGTGAAAAATGAATTTTGGAATAATAAAGATGCCTGTTCTACAATACATCCTAAATTTTTGATACAATTGAACGAATTTTAAAGAAAACAGTTGATTTTTCGACAAAAAAATATGACTTTGAAAAAATAGTTGAATTTTCAACAATGTTATGAAAATTTTCAAGAAATAGTTGAAGTTTTAACCTAAAAAAGATGCATTTTTAACCAAACGGTCGAACTATCGGATGAGGAAGATTACTATTAAACTGAAAACATTTTAATTTATGATCGAATAGTTTGTTTTTATCAAAAAAATTTATTTTATGAAATAATTGATTTTTTTGCGAAGTAATCAATCTTCCAGAATACTTGTTTGAATTTCCACCGAATAGCTGAATCTATAACTGTAAAGATACATTTTTTACCAAAATAGATCACATTATCTACCAAAATACAAACTTCCAACAAAATACATAAATTTTCAACCAAATTTTCAAATTTTCATTCAAAAGCATGTTTCCAACCAAAAATGTGAAAGCAGAATTTTCAGTTTAAAAAATCATTTTTCAGCAAAAAAAAAAAGCAGTTTTCAAACAGTTGAACGAAACGAAAAAAAATAGAATTTTCCAGAAAATAGTTCAATATTTAACGAAATAATTGAATTTTCAACCTAAATTATGAACCTGGAACAAAAAAGAACTTCTTACATAGTAGTTCAACTTTTTATCAAGTACGTAGTTGAATTTTCGAACCAAAAATATCAATTTTCCACCAATAGGCAAATTTTAAATCAAATAAATTGATTTTTAAACAAATATTTTAATTTTTCAACTAGAAGAATATGTTTTATACTTAAAATGTAATAGTTAGATTTTCAATTTGAATGATGATTACTTTAAAAAAAAAAACTAATTTTCATTCACTTAAATTAAACGGAAAAAATCGATTTTTAAACTGCATTTATGAATCTTTAATAAAAAAAATTATGAATTTTTTACATTGTAGTCTAGCTTCAAATCAAGAATTTGGTTTTCAATCTTCAAATATAATTTTTCCGAAAAACGTGTAATAATTGATATTCCAGACAATAATTATATGAATTTGGAATCCAAAAAACTTGAATTAACCCAAAAAGATTAATTTTCAGCAAAACATTTGCGTTTTTGCCAAAAAAGATGGAATCAACAAAATCGTTCAGTTTTTGAGCCGAAAATGGAATTTTCTTCAAAAGAGTTGAATTTTAAAGGCAATAATAAGATTTCTCAACTGAAAAATCGATTTTCTGCCAAATAGTTGAATTTTCAAACAAATAGTCAAATTGTTAACTCAATAGTTTAATCTCCTTTGAGATTCCTCCTTGAAATTCCCATCTGGAAAAGTGTAAATTCTAAACCCAAATTTTTCAAATTCTCGAACCAAAAAGGTGCATTTTCTACCAAAAGATATCACGAAACAGTTGCATTTAATAACAAGTAGAAGAGACGACTTTCCAATCACATTGTTTGATTTTCATAACAGATTGTTCAATTTTCATGTAGGAAAGACGTACTTTCAACAAAATATTTCAATCCTCAATAAAAACATCCTAATTTCGACGGAAAAGTTGCATTTTCGAAGAAAATTTTCAACCAAGGAGATTAATTCCCTACCAAAAAGACGAAGTTTTGACTCTTAACGATCTATTCCCAATCGAATCCAATCAAAAATGGAATAGGTACATTTTCAGTTGGAGGAATGAATTCTCAACCAAAAAAAAAAAATACGAATTTGAAACAAAATAGCCATCTTTCCAAGTAAAGAGATGGGTCTTCAATTGAAAAAAGGAATCTGATAAAAAAAAATTATTTCCGAAAAAATTGTTCCAAATTTAACCAAATAGTTGCATTTCCAACAAAAAAATGAGCGTTTCATATAAAAAATTGATTTCTTTTAATTGGGTTCAATTTTTTGGTTCGAATTTAACCCAAAAAAAAGAGGAAATTTGAGAAGTTTCTTATAAACTGGAGGGGAAAAAGAATTCTTTGAAAAAGGGTAAAGAGGGGAGTGAGAGAAGAAAGTCTTTCAAATCTGAAACATGACCTCGATTTTCAAAATAATCAAGTTATCCTCTGTCTTCATAGAGTTACTTCCACTGACTTCATTTTTCATTACAGGGTGACGGTAACATTCGATACTATGAAGTGACGAATGAAGCTCCGTGGGTGCACTTTCTCAGTCAATTTATTTCTGGAAATCCGCAGAGAGGTTTAGGTATTATGCCTAAAAGGGGTGTCAGCACTTCCACGTGTGAAGTTTTCAGGTTCTTCAAACTTCACGCGACGAGAGGAATGTGCGAACCGATTTCTATGATTGTTCCACGAAAGGTAAAGTTTCATGATGTCTGATTTTAGATATTTGTAGTTTATTATTTGTCACTAATTTTTGACGTAGTAAAGCTATTTACATAATGGAGTACGCTTCTAGATTCCATATCTTTTTACTCTTGTAATACTTTTTCTGTCAAGGATAATTTTCCAGCAGAGTGATGTATATGGTTAGTTGCTATGAGGAACGAAGAAATCAAACAATTGATGAGTTTTAAAATTTTATTTTTCAGAGTTGAGCCTTCTTATTCAATCTCATAATTCTCGTACTGAGTTTTATCAAGTGAATTTTACATATTTTTTTGTAAATTAGATGTTTTTCAAATTATTTTCCAAAAATTCATTTCTAATTCGAAATTTCAGTGTTGTTAATTGTAAAGAATTGGAAATTGAATTTTCAAGAGTTAAAAATGTAAGAAAATTCGAAATCAACTTTTTTGTTTAGTTTGTTTTGTAAATCCGAAAACGATTTGCTTAATTCGAGATGGATTTAATAACAAAACTAATTTTAAAATTTTAGTTTTGAGAATAATAAAATAAAATTCCAAAAAATAAATAAAAAACAATTATGTACTTGAAAAAGTGTTAAAAATGTATGTTTACATAATTTTACCTGAGACTGTGATAAATATATATTTTGATCCACAGAAATTTTCTACTAAATTCGTCTCTTCGAGTCGAAAATTCAAATTTTTTGGTAGAAAACTACAAACTTTGTTGGAAATTATTTTCTTTGTTGAAAATTCGAATTTTGTAGAAAATTGGTCTTTCATGCCTAAAACTTCTGAAATTATTTTGACGTTCTCTTCTCTCTGATTAGAAATAAAAATTTTCTCGAAAATTTCTCGAATGCTTTTGGGATTAGTTCATTCATAGTTTATCTTTGTTTTTTGTTTTTTAAATTTTCAAATTCTTAATAGTGTCTCCAATTTGTTCTCTTTTCAGAGCGACCAATTTCAAGAGGATTTGTATCCAGATACGATTGGAACAACTCCAGGTCTCTCAGCAAAGGATTGGATCAGTGGAATGAATAGCCCACCGCTTTTAATATCATTAAAGACTGGTAAGACACCCAGTAGTTATTTAGTTATTTCCATTAATTTTAATTGCAGACTTAGAATTTGCAAATAATAGCAATATTTATGGGCATTTTTAAGAAATTATTAACTTTCGAGATCATGAGTTCTGATAAAAGCAGGGTTGGACTATTAGGAAATTGAGGTGTTAAGTGGATTCAGTGTTGAAAAACGAATATAAATTATGTTTCATATGTTTGAAAAGTGATCTACATTATTCTTTAATTCGATGAAAAAAAAAATCCCATAAAAAAATAAGTTGCAACTAACTATTGAACAAAAGCTGATATTAAAATATTATGCGCCAAAATTTTCTTTGGGACTGAAGTTCATAGAACTAATTTCTGAATTTAATTATAATTAATTGAATTGAATGAAACTGAATTTAGTTATAATTTTAATTAATTTCTGCTTTATTTTTATCATTGAACTACTGAACCGTTGTAATTCCTGTTCAAATAAAATTTTTGACGTAACTTGAACAGGCCGCGCGCTTCGCGCGCGGATTTTCTCGTTGGGATTCGAAATTTCAAATCATTTGGGATCATCATCATAGACACAACATTTTTTGAACTCTATATATATAATGAATAT
>WSXT02066314.1:0-12465 GCA_011762715.2 Neuroterus valhalla | reverse complement strand
GCATAAATTAATAGTCAAAATCCCAAAATTTTTTTTGGGGCATTTGCGCAGCTATTCTCGACTCTACTACATAGTGCGCTCTTATTTGAGGTGCAGGCTCCACTTTCTAGAAGATTTTTGTCGTGTACCATATCGGGTTTTCCGGATGAATTCTCCAGCACTTCCGCTCGCTTCTGGTGAGGGTTTTCCGACCTGGTAAACTTCTCGCGCTATGACACCGTTCTTATTCGAGGTTCAGGCCCCTCATTTCAAGAGGTTCCACTTGTGTACCATATCAGGTTTCTCAACACATTTTTTCGTCCACGAAAACCGGCTGGCATTTCCATATCCGACCTGTGAAGAATGCCAGAAATAGTGTTTCGCTATGTACTAACTTCGGGCTCCCGAATTACAAGCTCAAACCTCGTGTATCTTATTGATGCTGTTTTATGTAGCTAGCTCTCCAACTATGAGTCCTAATTGGCCGTTCTTCCTTCCGTCCCAACAGACAAGTCTCAAGTAATAAGGAAAGTTTAAGCGGAGGCAACTAGAAAAAAGAGTGTTATTCCGAAATAGTTTAGAACTGCTCTAATTATTTTATTTTTTCTATTGTTGATTTTCCAAATTCAGAATACTCAATCCTTCCCAACTTGAAAATCTTCGAACGAGAATCTAAATTATGAAAAAATTTAAAAAATATAAATTAAAAGGAACGAAGATTGAACTGAATTGGTTATTTTTTGTCTAATAAATTGAAAATAATTACTGTCTTTAGATATTTAATATATTCAATCAAATTTAAATAATTACAGTCTCCGAAAATCAGAAATATTTTATTGTTCAGCCATAAACTAAGAATGAAAGCGATAAATGTAATAAGAATGATGAAGGAAGAATATTCTTGTATGATTTGATTAGACGAAATGTTCGTTTAATTTTCACGAATTTGCATCTGAAAAGAATGATTATCAACCATTCATTCAGAGCTGCTTTTCCATTCATAGGATTTGCTGTTAAATATTTACTCAATTTCCGACCCTGTCCTGTTGGTAACAAATTAGAACCTAGCCAAGTTTGTGTTTGTAAAGACATCTTTTTCATGTGCTTCTGCGCTGCATCTACTGTGCATGGTAAATTAGATAAAAATACCTAAGTATATTTTGCCATGGCTGTGGTAACCCATTGATAACGATATGCTGATTCAAATCGACAACAGAGCTTGGAGCGCTTACAAAGTAAGGCCTTATATTCTGGCCTTGGAAGTTTCTTTAGCGTGTTGATTTCCTTCCTTGTTCACTTTGGCAGCTTCTTGCGAATATTTCCCAGTCTCAAACTTAGTTGCAAACTTGTTCTTGCTTTTGTTGTAGAATTTCGAAGTTGGACCATATCCCGTATGTCCATGTTGGAAAAGCACATGGTGCTCAAGCCTCATGAGCCTCATTATCGAACCTATCTTTTCATTATTGTCCGTTATTATCAATAACTATCTACCTCATATTTTACTTCAAACATTCGTCAACATTACACGTACTAGGAGATCCTGCCATCACTCTAAGTATTATCTGGGTGTTCCATATTTTATGAAAACCTGGAAAGGAATTTAGAATCTTCAGTAGACAGTTAGAGAGTTGCGACTTTGATTTTTTTTTTGTATAGATTCGGCACTGACTTCCTTATATATTTGCTCTCGCGTTCTTTTGAATAAAATACAAAAAATTAACAAGTTTAGGGGGTCTCGAAGGATCCTAAGATCGATTGAATTCAAAATAACTCTCCCTTGGGCTGGAGGAATAAATATTTCCAGTGTAGATATTTATGTTCCAAAATAGAGAAATCCGGCGGTAGCAGACAATGTCAGGGAGACTTGTTTACAAACAGTGAGACTGGTCGCTATTTCATTTTTCCACGGACAACACCAAGATCCTAGAAGCATTCTCGGTAGTCATTTTACATCCTAAGATTCCCTAAAAGACGATGGTCAACACGAGATTTGCTATTCACATCAAGGAAAAGCACAAAACTCCGATAGAAACAAACAGGTCCTATGTGTGAGGGCAGTGAGAATGTAGATGTGCGCCAAGAGAGCAGATCGCGCGAGTCAGCGCTACTGACTACACTTATCGAGGCTCTTACTTATCGACGTATCCAGACCCAGCCAAAGACAAGGCAGTTTTCAATTTTAAAATAAAAGCATGGATTATATTTGCCTGGGAAGATGTTCGAATAGTTTTGGCAGATACCAACTCCGAACGCGCCAACTCTATAGATAAACAAATTCAGAACTGTTTGTGAATATAATAATGCAGATATTCATAAATCTATCAAGTCGTGGATAACACAGTTTCAAACTCAATTCTCTGCAAATAAATTTCGAAAGTCATCGAAATCACTCAAATCTACAATTTCAGAAGTAAGTTCCTGACAAATGTATGAAGTTTATTTAGTCGCTCAATTATAAGTTTCAAAATTTCCAAAATCACCACAATTACAATTCTAAAATTTTTGAAATAGTCTCTCTGCAAATTGGTTCATGAACTTTTAAAATTATCTTATTACTAAATGAAAAATTGTAGAATTTATCACACATTCGCCATTTTACAATTAAGGGACCGGATGCAATAACGGCTCTAGTGCGTGACCTTACCGAAACGTGAGTCATAGATCATCGGGCTCTAGAGCCCTTATTGCATCCGGTCCCTCCATTTTCAACAGCCCCCTTGCTTTTTTGTTTGAGAAATCTAAATCCATTGGGTCGCGAAGAAATAAATTACAAAATTGCAAAATGGACCATATTTTTAATCCCAAAATTCATAAACTGGTATCTTTGCTTATTCGTCGATTGGAATATTTGTTCATACTCTGTCCCTGTTACGTGTTTGAGAGTCTCGGCATAACCTTCTCTCTATTCCTTTGCGCACCTCACAACTAACTCAGGGGTAAGGAGGGCCTACAGTTTAAAGTGGGTTACGAACCACCAAGAGCAACAGCTACTTAATACTTAGAGACCTTCAAGAACTCTAAAGGTACCGGGCTCACGACTCTCCGTGGTCCGCTGAAGCTCTTCCAGAGTGCGAGGCGGGAATCAAACCCACAACCAGACAGCGTGGGTCCAGAGTTCACGCTACTGAATGAATTTAAATAATGACAAATCGCCAATTTTCGCAATTCTAAAAATTCAAAAACTATGCCCTCTGCGAGCTTGTTCATAAAATACCGAAATTATCTAGTCTCTCAATTATAAGCTTCAATATTGCCAAATTCATCACATTTGCAATTGGCCAATTTTCAAGCTAGACCCTCTGCACATTTTTTTGCGAACTGTAAATCCATTTACACTTACCGTTCGGACGGGCGCCTCTTGAGTTAGCACCAATTTCTCGGCTGTTCATGCTTGAGTAATTCTGTCTCTCCCTCCGACCCTCGCATGATGCAGCACGACAGCCCATCAGCCTTGAAAAGGCAGGACCATAATGCGTAGTTTAGAAGTTCTTTACTTGGCGACTTGCGACGCACGTATTCACGAGACTTACATACTGTCCTGAGTGTTTACCTTCGCCTAGTCAGCCGTCGCTTCAAATCTGGTTCGAACTGGATTTGTAATTGCTTTTCGCGTTAGGACCACAACCCCCGATACTGGCCACCGTCTAGGCGGTGAGTGTTCTCGCCAAGAAATAAATTTCCGAATTGCCAAATTCACCACATTTGCAATCCTGGAATTTATAAACTAGCTCGTCTGCGAATTATTCTAAAAATTTCCAAATATATCCGATCACTGAATTATAAAATTCGGAATTGGACAATTTTTTACATTCGCAAACGTACAAGATTTGAACTAGCCCCTCTTCACATTTTCTCGTGAACTCTTAATCAATCTACTCGATGATGAATAAATTTCGAAATTTCCAACTTCACCTTATTTGCGATCCTGAAATTCGTAGACTGGCCTACCAGAAATTTTTTTCTTTAATTTCTAAAATTATCTGATCACTGAATTATACATTTTGAAATTGTCAAATTCACCACATTTGCGATCCTAAAATTCATAAACTGGACCGTCTGAAAACTTTTTCATAACTTTCTAGGATTATCTGATCACTGAATTATACATTTTGAAATTGTCAAGCTTATCACGTTCGAAATCTGGTACAAGTTTTGAGCTAGTTCCCCTACACATTTGTTTGTGAACTCTAAATCCATTAAATCGCCAAGAAATAAATTTCAAAATTTTCAAATTCACCACATTTTCAATCTTAAAATTTATTAACTGGCCCATCTGCAAATTTGTTTATAATTTTTCACAATCATTTGACTACTGAATCATCGATTTTGAAATTGACAAATTTATCACATTTGCAATTGTACAATTTTTAAACTGGATCCCCTACACATTTGTTTGTGAACTCTAAATCCATATAATCGCCAAGAATTAAATTTCAAAATTCATCATATACGCAAACCTGGAGAATATACATCACCTTGCCTTCATGTTGCACTGTCTTCACTACTGATATTGAGTTCCAGGCCAAGGGTTTCAGATGCCTTCTCCGCGGCTTTGTACAGGAACGCTCCTTCCCACTCATTTCGTGATTCCTAACCATTGCCAGGAGAGGATCTCTACCGTTCGCGATGATATGAACATTAATAAGGATGATTCGGTTGTATAGGCATTCAAGATTGAGAAGTCCACGTCCGCCTTTACGGCTTGTGATGTATAAGCGCGTAACGGACAAGTTGATATGCAAGCTTTTCTTCATATGCATCATCTTGCGCGTAGTGGTATCAAGAGCCCTGAGTTCATTCTTCGTCCATGGAACCACCCCAAACGGATAGAGTAGAACAAGGACGGCAAGCATGTTAGTCGCGGATATCATGTTCAACGACGACAGGTTTGATGACCAAATTTGTCGGAGCAGATGTTTGTATCTGCTTTGGAGGACCTCTTTTACTGATGCTGTATCCTGAATGTGGCTCTCAGGCACACCCAGGTATTTGTAGGTCTCTCCAGCGCCAAGGTGTCTCATAGCACTTCGGTCAACAAGCTCATGGTCCTTATCTATACTTGCTATTCGTCCGCGTTTTAGATGAATCTTGGCACACTTATCCAAGCTAAAGTCCATACCGATTTCTCGTGTGAACCTCTCGACGATACTAAGAACATCTTCAAGATGTTCTTTTCCAGAAGCATAGATCTTCAAGTCATTCATATAGAATATATGAGTGACCTTATGCTCACGAACATTAGTTCCACCACAGAGGTATCCATGAGAATCACGGAGTGCGAGGGATAGAAGCAATAGTGTGATGCAGAAGAGGAGAGGGCTCAGCAGATCAAGTCAAGTTCTCTAAAATTCCTAATGAGGTGTTTTAGAGTGACATTTGGTGACAGGCTCATGGTGTCATTTGGTGCTGTAACGTTCCAGGGGAACTTCTCTGTAACGTTCAACTGAAACATCACAAAATGGCGGACATCGTTCACGTTCCAGGAACGTTCTGAAAGTTCCCACGAAGCTTTTCAGGAACATTCCTGGAACGTTCAGCGCTATAAGGACAGTGGATTATTCACTGAATTTGACCAGTGACGGAAATTACCGATTTCAGAGGAAAAAACAAAATTTCCTAATTGGTAAAATTTGACGTTAATTACTACTCTTATACTTAACTCGAAAATTTCCAATCTGTGTTTCCAATAACGCTTCAGCAATAATGTAAATTATCCCAATGTGATTGAAAGGTTTGATCTATTCATTGAGAACATTCAAAGAAACTATTAAAAACGAGATGACCGAGACATTTACGAAGTATCACTGATTTCCCAGTGACATTCAAAAAAGTAACTGATTTCTCAGCAAAAACTACTGATAGAAATTGTAAAAATTTTACTCGTTCACTCGCTTTGAGTTAGTCTGCATTGTCATCGCGGTAAATCGGTCTCTTGGTCATCACTGTTTGCGAGGAGAAAATATGCGGAGAGAAAAAATCTAGATCCAGCGAAATATGCCAGAAAAAGGAATGGCAATCTGGCAAATATGCTACTATGAAAAATGAATATTAAGGTCCCACTTCCCCTCCATAAAATTTTCAGTTTTCATAAGCCAAAAAAATGTTCTTGGAATCAGAAAATTTTACCAACTTCTATGAACATGCACGAAATATGAACGTGTGTTTATTGGTTGTATTTTTTTTTTAATCTCAATTGACAGATTCAACCAAAAAGTAAAACTTTATACTCGATTGAATGTTTTAATTCACTTTGTCGAAGACGTACTAGTGTCCCAAAGAAATCATATTTCCCTCACTTATAATTGGAAGGAAAACTCAATTGGTCAAACTTTGTAGAGTTTATGTCACGCTTGAAAACCAGTTCCCGTCTGATTACTGAAGTTAAGCAGCGCTGGGCGCGGTTAGTATCTAGATGGGTTACTGTTCAGAAATACCGCGTACTAATGGCATGTTGTCGGGAGACTAGTGTCCTCCCGTGTATCCAACTCAAATAATTAAAAATCTTAACGAGTTACGCTTACCCCGCAAGGGATTATGGCCTAATGGTACAAAAATACAAAATTGAAAAACCATTCGTTGCAGTAGAACGATAAGACATAGTAGCATCCACGCATGTTTGTCCATTTTGATGCAGTAAATGCATTCGTAATTGTATTTTTAACATACACATGATAACTTGAAATAACTCAACAAAACGAAAACGTATAGTTTGGTTCGACAACTTTTCCTCAATAACTAATCTCATCAAATATGCTTCTTTTTTAGCTTTTAAGACTCAGCAAATCGGCCTTGGATAAAACAGCAGCTGGGCAGATAGTTAACTTGCTTAGTAATGATGTCAGCCGTTTTGACATTATACTGATGTATCTTCACTATATCTGGATAATGCCAATTCAGGTAAGTCAAAGCTCAATATAAGTGAGAGAGACAGGCCCCTGGAGAGCGATACTGGTCCCGGGGTGAAGAAATGACGGGCGACGACGTACGATTCTTAAATTCACAATTCTGTCTGATTCATGATACTTTTATGCTTTTATAATATTATTTTTTGCTAAACTAATCACAATAATAATTTTAATGTGAACAATTATGATGATTTATTTACATTGCATGTATCGCAATCTTATAAATTCTTAATCGCCTGAAGATATGATTATGAATCAGAAAAGCATTTTTACAACTTATTCTATTCTTATATGCATGGATACCTAATCTATGATGTATACATTCTGGAAGAAATTCATGCTTTATTTTACCTTTACTACACTATTCGAACTTTTACTGAGGTCAAAGTTTTTGATATGACTAAAATATATTTTTCTCCCCAAATTCGTTTTCGAAGAAAAAACTCGCAAGTTCTGAGATACGCGCTTGCGAAATCAGGGTCTTTGGAATTTTTGGATTCTCTTTGGTACACTAAAGGACCGCTCAGCGCATGCGACAGTTAGAGGCGAAGTAAAAAACATTCTGAGTGCAACACAATCATTTGGGAATGTCGCATTAAAATCTTTTTCATTGATCTCATTTAAAAGTGAAAATGGTTACAGATCCCTTTTCAAGTTTGCTGAATAAATGTGTCTCAGAAAAGTAATTTCGTTCCGTAGTTCGCCAGATACACAACTCCGGAAATTTCCACACAAAGTTGAACATATCATTGAAATTTTTCGCAGAATCGAATCGAGTTGCGAGTTCTTCAGTTACTGAATCGAGAATATCATAAAAGGTATTTCTTGAGAAAATTGTTCCTTCATCTATCTCTTCTTCATTTTCATCATCAGAATCAACTTTACGACTTTCTCGTCTTCTGACCATTTTTTGCGATGGCAACTCTGCCGAAGTGTGTACAGTGTTATGCAAGGCTCTAGCGACTAATTCATATTCTTTCCAAAGTGAATCTCAACGATCCTGAAAAAATTTCAAGTCGGTGAGTAAACTAGAAACTTGTTCGACCTCAACGTCGATTGTGATGCTTCTAGCTTGGATAACGAGATTTCTTTCGTCGATTAAAGACAAGGTTTTCGACCAAATGGATAACATCAGCACGCATCCAAACTTATTCATGCGTATTATAAAGTCCCATTAACAAATGTTTGTGCAGCACCAAATCATAGTGGCTTATGATTTTTAAAAGGCCAAGAAACTTCCATTTCTTTGATCACCAATGAGATGACTATCTTCTGTTAAAGCCAACCCTCGTTCTCCAAAGAACAATATGACGTCTAATATAAGAGTCAGATAATCGTGCCATTCCGCAATCCCAACAGTGAGTTTCTCGTTTCGAAGGTGATTTAACGCAAAATTATTTCGATTACGCCTTTCCAATTTAGGCTACTTGTTATAACAATTTAGTTGATAGGGAGTACTTTCGTGCGATTTCAGTCAATCTTGTAGTTTTTTCCATCTTCGATTTTTGGGAAATACGCTTGAACAAGAAAGAATCGAATGGTTTACGGTATTGGCGCTGATCAAGCGTCATGGCAAACAATGAAACGTGGATTTCTCACGACTCTAGTGTGATAGATATAAAAAGAAACAGGAACGAATCGATTTTTCCTCCATTAGGTCCATTTCTTTGCAAAACCTCACATGTGATGTAGTGATAACAGGATAATATAGTATAATATAACAGTGATTTAAGGTATTTTGCCTATAAGTAATATTTTCATTACTTCAAAATACTGAGAATAAATTAGAACTCATTGTGCGGCGATGGTACGATTACACGTCTGCATGCGGTCGAAACCTTGCTACCTGCTTGCAGAGATACGACTGCACCATTATAAAAGGCTTGAACTAATAGTAACAATATCTTCCGTAAAAATGAACCATTATGAGGCGAAATCTTATCTGACCCGGAATGTTTCACGGGCAAGGTTGATTCTGTCGCAGAGAGTGCCGAACCTGAAATAGTAGTCAAACTTCATCTGTTATTTTTCCCTGTGATAGGTTATATATCTAGATGTAAGATTAAAATTTCCAAATATTCAATAGTAACATCCATCCTTCTTATTGAAAAAAAGTGTATTCTGATAAGGGGATGGATTGGTTCTTACGAACAAAAACGTATTGATCAAAAGCACGAACAGATTTCATGTACAATAAAAGCCTTATTTTTGATCAACAGGTTATTCTAATTGGATGGATCATGTGGCAATACGTAGGATACTCAACAGTTTTCACAATTATCACTTTGATAATACTTTCTACCCCAGTTCAGGTCTGTCTTTCGTTTGTCACTAACAAATTAAGGGCTAAAATAGCACCATTAACTGATGAAAGAGTGCAACGTATGAACGAACTAGTACAAGGAATTCGGGTAAGTATGCTGCAACAAACAGCAAGCCTGCTTGTCAAGTACTTCATTTTGATAAAAGTGACGTGAAGCGTTGCTCAAATGCGTTATTTGGATATCAATGTTACGTTTGAAGGGCAAAGGTGTCGGCAAAAGTTGGATCAGAGGATAGACTGAGGGGAAAGGTGGTATCTAGAGGTGAATGAAATAGGAAGGGGGATTTCTGGTGGTGGGTGAAGAGAGGGAGGGAAGGGGGGGGGGTTCTAGCATCTTCAGGGGGAATGGGTGCAAATATATGGCATTCAGGTTTGATGGAGGGGAAAAAGGAGTATCTGAGACGTTCAATGTTAGGAAAGAGATAGTATGCGGTAGTGTATTGATGACAAAGAGTTGTCTATAGCACTAAGTCAATAGGAAAAAGTTGCATCTTGTATAATAAAAGAGATAATGAGGTATTTGCAGTTTTTTTGAGGCGTGAATATAGGTTTCAGAAGAGTATTTGACGCGGGAGGTAGTATACAAGGGTGTAAGGAAGGAAACAGTCGTATCTGGGCAAGAAAGTGAGAAGGTTATCTCGAAAAGCCCCTTCCTACAGGTGAAGAAATTAGGGTGAGTTATGGTATCATAGGAATGAACGGAAAAAGGTGATAAACCATGGAAGATTTCTATAAAAAAATTCAGTTCGATGTTTTTTGTTTGCTTAGTACACTTCGTGCAATATTGTATCATCACTTCCAGAAACACATGCTATGATAAGTTTGATTGATATCATGGTTAGGTCAATATATTCAGTTAAGATTATTAGCATTTTTTTGTGCTTAATATGATTTTTCGAATTTTGTAACTCTTTCCTTCAGTGAACCTGGATAAAATTCAGTTTTGTCTCTATGAGGCTTTAGACGCTCACGTACTGAAGTTTGAAGAAGTTTCTCGCAATGCGATAGGTGTTTTATAAAAACCCTCTTTGGAACGCTGCTTACATCTTTCTGACTTCAAGATTTTCGAAATGTAAACTCTTCCACCTTTTTGACCATGTATTATGATGTCGAGTCGATTGGCTTAGACGTAATGATTTATTTGGACGACAACATCAAAATGTAACGTGTAGCCTTTGTTTCTTGAAGTGGGCACTGGAATGTATCTATAGAAAGGCATCTATTTTGTTCGGAGTCTTAGGTTTTGGAAAATTTTTGGATGTATAATGCCCAATGCATCATTCTGTATGTGCGCCAACTCTTATTGAGCCATCACGTGACAACCATCTATAATGTGCTCTATTGGTTCATTGGTATCTCCACACAATCGGCACCTTTTAACCACATCTTGATGTAGCATGAGCTTCTGATACTTTTTAATGCTAAAAACCTTGTCCTGAATTGCTATGACGAAGTCTTCTGTTTCTGAAAACAAGACGCTCTTCTCCAGCGATATATTGGATGTCTTGATGTCTACTTTATGACGTTTTAACGTTCCAGGAGGCCTGCTGTATATAACTTTTTATCCTCATTGCATTCCTAATTCCTTTAAGGTGTCTGCTTTGATATTCAAGGTTTCCTCCAGGGTCAAGTTCAGAGACACGTAATGGAGATCTGCTTCACAGATGGAGTTGTAGAGCGCAGCATTTTGATTTTTGTACAAGACACACTACATGATGAATGAGAGCATCGAGTCTGGCTAATCGATCGTGTCCTGATAGCACCTAGCCAATAATGCGTGAGACAGAATGTCTGACTTGCGATCCCTTTCGAAGTCGAATCACATTGCTTCTAGATTTCTCTTTTTATTTTTTCCAAGAGCTTGCAGTACCGACGTACTGGTGGTCAGCCATGTCTTCCACTTTTTGGATTCTAAACACTAGAACTTATTTTTCAGCTCCACTGAACCTAGCAGACAGGACATAAAGTGTTTTTCAGCAGGAGTCATCACTTTGTTCAGCGTGTCGTCTGATGTTGCCGGTAAAATATTGCTCAGAGCAGTGATGCTATGGTAGGTGTTTTCTACCTCTGACCGGCGTTGTTATTGCTTTGAGTCTTAGTTCCTATTCCGAATGTCCTAACAGTTGCATCTACTGCGCAGGCCGCAGTACACAAAATTCAGTGTTCAATGTTAACACCTGTGTTGGTAAGATGACCTGTCAATGCCATTAAGGCAGTAAAGATCTTCAAGGTTAGGGAAAATTGCTTCAAAGTCGGTCTACAACTCGAAATTCCAGTATAGCGTATTCAAATTTTCTCTGGAACGCTTCGAGTTTTCTGAGACTGTAACGTTGTTTGCGTTCGTATTTGATTGCTGTGTTCGCGAAAAACGATGTTGTCCTGCGTCCTGTACTTGCACAATGACGCCAGCTCCTATGTCTCCCCTCAAGTAAGTGCAAATTGTAATTCATAATCAGAGAAATTTGGACACTTCATTCATCACAAGAATTAACCCTCTATCGATTTGGTAATCTCTGTTTGATTCATCAAAAACGTGGGGGTAACTTAGGTTCTCATTGGTAAGAATATTTATTCTTATATTCCAGTTCAGCAATTCTGTACTAAATTCTATATTATATATTTATTTTGCGCAATGGCATCTGTCTGCAGTAGAAGTTAATACGTGGAGTATAAATCCAACAGATTCTTTTATAGTGTAATTGTAAACAATCTTTCTTCTAATTCCACTGTAAAATAAAAATATGACCTATATGTCCATAGAATGGAAAGTGTCTCTTTCTAAATGGTCTTTCGTGATGAATCCAAATAATTTCCATTTCTCTATTCCTAGCCATTTCATGTTGTGTTTTTCAGTTTTTTTTAGTTTAAGTTTTTTCCAAAATATCACACATCGCTTTAAAGATTGATCTAGGGAATTGTTAGATGAAAAGTTATGCATGACTTCCACGTACTTCTTATCGTTGAAAACCGAGAAAAACATTGAAATCCCATGTTTCCAGATTATATTATAGTGAGCTAAGTGTTACAGTTCACAGCATAAATAAGGTTCATTTTTCTTGGTTTTTTGATAGAGAAAAAATCCAGAAACATTTTGAGTTCTGGCGCTGACTGCTCACATTGAACATGACAAATGGATCATCCATTTATGAAGATTTAACATTTCTATAACCCGTGTGGAAAAATGTTCTGGCTCTGGCCTGGCCCAGACCAGACCGTCTGGTTTCCAGTCTTGGCGCTGACCCGACGGTCTGGCCTGGG
>WSXT02066303.1:0-12465 GCA_011762715.2 Neuroterus valhalla | reverse complement strand
ACTCGATTCATCCAATATTGAGATTTCTGAATAAAATTTACAAAAACGTCTCTTTTTCTTATGGGAAATACGTGTTATACTTCACGGGGCTTGCGGCATCTCTAAATTTTTTTTTCCAAAACCAAAAATGTGCGTTTATTTTTTTGTGGATTCGAACAAATTTCAGGCGATTGATTTTCAACTAAAAAACGTGAGTTTTCTATTGAAAATACAATGCCCAAATCAGGTCGAAAATTAGTTTCAAACAAGAAATAAAACATCATGACAAGTTTAAGTGAACAAGAAAAGACGAGTCCTAAACAAAATAGTCCAATGCTGAACCGAATAATTGAATTTCCAGGAATGAAGTTAATTTTAAATCGGCGAATATATTTTATGGAAAAATCAAATTTTTCACTGAAAGAAACCAATCGGCGACCAGAAATAGAATCCTCAAAATTTCAGTTTGAAAAGTTCTCTGTCACAACAAAGGAAAAATTGAAACCTTTTAAGCTCAAGCAATAGAGAAGCATTTTCTCTAAATTTAAAAAAAAACATGTGTTTTCTAGCAAGCAGAATAATGTTTCATCAGAATCGTCGCATTCGCAATAAAATATACGACTTGACTTCTCAACCAAAAATACAGAGATCCTTTTTAAATTCATAAAAAGAAAGATGACTTTCCTACCATTGAAAATGAATTTTCAATACTTGATCAAAATAGTTCAATTCTAAATCAAATAATTCAACTCCTTATAGAATTGTTACAATTAGAAGAATTATTTTAAAAAAAGGAGTTCAATCTAAATTTAACAAAAAATGGAAAATTCTCAATAAAATAGGTAAATCCGCAGTGGGATAGATCCATATCCAACAAGAAAGATGATTTTTAACTACAAAATAAAGGTTCCTGATCAAATATTTGAGTAACTAACGAAAAAATTAGTTTTCTATCAATGAGATTGATATTCTATCAGAATCGACTCATTTACGATTAAAATACGACTACTCAACAAAGTACATTGATTTACTTGTAAAAAGATGTATTTTCAGCAACAAATGTTATTTCCAACCAAATAGTTGAATTTCCAACGACATTATTCAACTTTTTATAGAATAGGTAAAATTTTAACAGAATTCCTAAACTTTCGACCTACAAAGAATTCTTATTCAGGGAAACGATCTTCCCATTGAAAGAAAAAACACTAAGATCATTTGAAGCAATTGGTTTCCAAAAAAAAAAAATTCTAAGTAAATTCAGCGAAAAAAGGATAATTTGTAACAAAAATTCAAATCTTCCATGAAATAGATTCATATCCAAAGAATAAGATCAATTTCAACTGGAAAAGATAAGTTCTTAACAGAAGGAATCAATCTCCAATGAATAAAACAAAAAAACAATTTCGATGATGAATATGATTTCTTGGAAAAGACTAAATTGTCCATCAAATCTGTTGATTTTTGAAGAAGAAATTTATTTTTCAACCAAATATTTAATTTCTTTGTGAAAAGAAATTATTTTTAACTGATTGTTGGATTTTCAAAGAGAAGAATAAATTCCGTACAGAACAGTTAGAATCAACGGAATCACCTAAAAACATAATAGTTGATACTTCAACCAAAAGATAATCGGATTTTGAAATCAGGACATTTGAATTCAACCAAAAAAATCAAATTCTGAACGAAACTGTCTAATTATTGACTTCAGGGATCAGGTCTCAACTAGAATGATGAATTGTCAGCAAAAAGAGGGATTTCGGGAAAAAGAGTTCATCAGACGATCAAATGAGTCAGTTCTCATCCGAAAAAATAATTTTCCAATCAAAGATATGAGATTCAAATAAAAGAGCACATTTTTCCAATAAAAAGGATAAACTTTCAATGAAAAAGAAGATATTTCAACTTCGAAAGATTGATTTTCAACAAAAACGGAATTGCTAAATTTTTGGTTGAGAAATGAGCTTTGAGACCAAAATAAAATGACTCTAAAATACAATAGTCAGATTTGCAACGGAAGTTATAAATCATATCCTGAAGGAATGCATTTTTTATAGTTTAACTTTTCACCGAGTAGTTGGGTTTCTCACGAAAAGGATAAAAATGTAGTTTTCTCGAGAGAAGGAGGAAAAAAGAATCGGAGGGAGAATTTTCGGAAATTTATCGTGTCCATTGATGAAAAACAATAAAGGGTGGAAAACACACCAGTCTGAAGTGAAAATTGTTGTCAACATAAATCAAACACGTGTTTGGGAATGCATACAAGTTGGAAGTGAAACTTGAGGGTGAAAAAATAAAAAAATTCGAGAAAAAGGTGGATCGATTTAGATTACATTTTTTTCGAATTGAAGCTTAAATAATTTTGAACAACGTCGTCGAAGCATATCTTCAAAGGAGGTGTTAAATCTTTTTTGAATCAACAATAAAAATTCAACGAAATAAAAAAAATGAAAAATTCTGAAGATGCTTTCTTGTGTTTTTTCATAACACTTCAGATGTGTGTTTTTGGGTGAAAATCCAAAGAGAGAAAAATTTTGATATGACTTGTAACAAAATACAGGCCTTTAGTTAATTATCCGAATAAAATTTGTTTAACAAAGACATAAATTCAATATTTTTTTGAATAGATTTGTTTTGTTTTTTCAACAGAAAGGACAATGAATATCTCAAATATAGCTTTTTTGCGAATATCTGATTGAAGAGACTAAGTGTTTTTTGTTTAAACAAAATTAATTAACAAATGCATAATATTGTCATTTCTTAGTAAAAGGAATTCGTTTTTTCTTGATAAACTTCAGACGTATTTAAATATCTCTTTATGTGATACTGAGTTTTAAAATAAAATTATTTCTGATTGTTTATACAAATTGAATGTATTGTTTAGCCACATTTCAACATAAAGATCCAAAAATGTTAAAAATGCCACTTTATATAATACTTGAATACACAAAAAATGATTTTTATGTGTTTGAACAAATTAAATAAACATATTTATTCTATTTTCATTTTTCAACATGTAGATTTTGTTTCAGAGAAATAAATGTTCAATTTCTTCCTAGTAGCTCTCCGTAGTTATCTGTTGATTATATTGAACAATAATCAAATATTGTACAATTAGTTTCCTCAACACAATTAATTGAATGTATATAATCAATGGGCCTCTCCTGGGTTATTCTGCTGTTGGCAAATAATTCCTAATTATTAAACAAATTTAATGAACAAATAACTCTGTGGCCGTTCTCAATGGGAACACTATATTGTTTTTTTATAGAATTCAATTCTATTTGGAAAAACACGAACGAATCGAAAGTTTTTTATTCGTATTCGATAATTTCTATAAATAGCCAAACAAAATAATAAACACGCCTCAGAGTAATTTCTTCAATAAATTTATTTAAAAATGATAAATTGGTGTCTAACAGCTAGATATCACAGACAAGGTCTATTGGTTATACACATTGAATTGAATGTGGAAAAACTGAATGTATCTGCGTAAACGTGGCCAAATTAAGCATTCATTTATTACGTTCTTGTATAACAATCACTTAATATGTATTATTGATAAAAAAAGGCTATAGAGAGCTACTTGCAAGACATTGATAATAACTTTCCCGAAAAAACAAAATCTTCATGTTTGAATGTGTCAGAACAATTAATTTAATTTGTTCAAACAAACCTAAAGTTGATTGAGAAAAAAATTCCTCTTACTGAAAAATGACAATATTTTGCATTTGTTAATTGTGTTTTTGTTTGAACATATCACACAAAATGTGTGCAATCAAAGAATCGCAAATTCATTGTCCTTTCTGTTGAAGAAACGAAACGAATCTATTCAAAATTGACGAATTTGTGCATTCGTTTACATAATATATTTGAATAATCAACAGATGGTCTGTTTTTTATACCGGTTACTTTCGCATAAATTGGATGAATTCCCAGAGAATGTCATCTTCAAATTTTTTACCTTCATCGTTCATTAAAAGAAGAATCTTGAAATGCACTAAGAATAAGAATATTATTCATAATTTTCTGCCTGATTTCAAAGCTTCATTATCGTGAATCGGGGTTAGTTATACATGAGCTTTCAACTTAATTAATGTAATTATAAGAAGATTGGGAGTTTAGCTGAAAATAATAATGTTGGTGAGCACCCAAATGAGGAAGTCCATTAACGGGTCAGTAACATCATTATAGGCTGCTCATGACCCAGTTTTCTCCACAAATTTTGTTCAGGAACTGAACTACCCACTTGTAAGTGGAATTTTCAGTTCTCTCATAAACTTTGGTAATCTAGTACTGCACCTCTAACTCCAATACAGTAATGGATCAATATGGACTTTTTCACAAGAAATGTTTTTTTTTTTTTGATTTGATGAAAGAAAAACTTATATAACCTAGAAATTTTCAGTGAAACTGTCCAAAATAAGAAATTTTCAGTATGAATATAGAAGTAGGCAAGTCACAAATGTGTTTTTAAAACATCCATCCTTTTCAAATGAAAATATTAGGATATCAGGTAGTACCCATATAACAAGTTTACCATTAGCAAGGCACTCCTGTGACGGGTCATAGGAATAATAGAGGTCACATAACCTCAACATGCCACATGTGACTCGATATGGTGGGTTTAACATGGGAAAATAAAAATAACAGATGTTTGGTGGAATCGGAATAAAGAGGCATAACAGTGAGTAAAAAGTGCGGTGTCGATGAACTTGAAGAGAAAGAAAGGGAAGTGGGGATAAGAAATAGTAGAACGCAAAAAGAAAAAGGAAAGGAAGAGAGGTGTAAACGGGCAATATGTCACTGGAATGTAGCAGGATTGGAGAGAAAAGATAGAGAATTCATGAGAAATTTGGAACAGTGGAAGGTGTTAGTGATGATGGAAATGTGCCTAGATGAAAAAGGATGTGAAAGAGAAAAGGAAAAGTTAGCAAAAGGATACATTTGGTGGATTCAACATGCAGAGAAGAGGATCAGGAAAGGCAGAGCAATGGGAAAAATGGCGATCAGAATGAGGAAGAATATCTAGCAGAGGAGGATAAAGTCAGTTCAAGGAAGAAATTGAAGGATTATTGATAGCAGAGATGAAGATGAGAGTTGAGAGATAGAAGATAGTAGGAGTGCTTGTGAACGGAGATATGCAGGACGAATCTAAAGAAATGCAAGAACTGATGGAAGGAAATAAAGCGGGAAGGAAGTGAATGGGTAGAGGAGCGAAGAAGGAAATCCAAAAACAAGGTACTGAATGAGGAAGGGAAAACATGGTTGAAGTCCTTAGAGGGAATGGGATGGTTTTCCATAAATTTAAATATAGACGGGGATAAGGAAGGTGAATATACACGTTTGGGAGGTGAAAAGGGAACAGTCATTGACAATGTGATAGTAGACGACGATGTAACAAAGAAGGTCAAGAAACAAGACGTGGCAGATTACATAGATTCTGATCACTTTCCATTAATTCTGACGTTATAAGGGGAGAAGAAGGGAGAAGAGGGTAAAAAGGAAGTAAAGTTAAAAAGCGCAGGAAGAGGGGATTAGTCAATAGAAGGAAAAGTGCAATTGAAAAAGAAGCTAAAGGATATAGAAATGAAGGAAGGAAACGTTAATGAAAAGATGGAAATAATGATAGGAGAAATGAAAAGAGTGTTCAAGGTAACAAGTAAGAAAGAAGTTAGTGGATGAGAGAACGGGAATGGATGGGATGAGGTTGTAAAGAGAATAAGACAGGACTTCGGAAGGAACCAAGGAGATAGAGGCAAGGAGAAAGTATTAGAGATGGATATAAAAAAAAAGAAGATATGCACTGTAATATGTGACAAAAAAAAAGAGGAGGAAAATAGGAGGTTTGAATAAGAGTTGGAAAAGGCTAGAACGGAAGAGGAGGCTTGGAAAGTAGTGAAAAAAGAGTGGAGGAGGAGGAAGAGTGTGAACTAGGATATAGAGATGACATAATGGAAAAAGTATTTCATGAATCTGCTAGGAGGGGTAGAAAATAAAGTAAGGATTGATGGAAGAGAGGGATGGGAAAGAGAAGAGGGAGAGGGCATAACAACAAGAAGAAAAATTAATGTTTCAGGAATAATGAAAGACGGGAAAGCTCTAGGTTCGGATGAAATTCCAAATGAAGTATGTGAATATGGGGGGAATAAACCAAAGGAATGGGCATGGATTATATGCAATAGGGTACGGAGAGGAGAGGGCTGGCAAGAGATATGGAAAGGAGGGGTACTGGTATCGATATTGAAAAAAGGCAAAGGTGATGAGATCAAGGAATATAGGGAAGTGACGCTAATACCAACCTTGTGCCACCAAATCAGACAGAGTTTAGGAAAGTAATGGAGGTAATTGCAAGTAGCCGATCAAGTAGGCGATGGTTTCTGGTTGGTGAGAGGAGTAAGGCAAGGGTGTCCTCTGAGCTCACTCTTATTTAATATCTTGATCTCAGACTTGGGAGGAGCAATGAGCAGAAAAATAATGGCAAAGGATGAAAAGGGAATGGCGGGTCTAGTTACAGGGTTGGAGAAATACTTAGATGAGAAGAAATTGACATTGAATGCAGGAAAGACGAAATTATTGAGGTTTGAGAAAAGAGAGGGAAAAAAGGAAATATGAACTCAGGATGGAAGGGAGTGAAGATAGAAGAAGTGGAAGAATAAAAATATTCGGGATAAACCTTGCAAACAAATGTAGATCATAAGGCACACATAAGAGAAAGGATAAGAAAAGTGTCAGGGGTGATGAGATAGGGATGGGGTATAGGAAAGAGAAGATTCAAGAAAGATTGGAACAGAATTATGAGGAAAGATGGGAAGGGAAGAGATGTTAAGATTACAGGAATGATATGTGAGACAGACTCTAGAATGAGATTCGAGGACACATGGATATATCGTGACAGAGGAAACGCAAAGTAATAAATTAGGTATAAGAGCAGGGAAGAGGGCATGTAAATTTGAAGGAAAGCTGTGGGTGTGAAAGGGAGGGGAGTTAGCGAAAGAATGTCTGAAATAGGTAGAAATAAGAAGAGGGTGTGGGTTGAGTTCAGTAAATGGGAAGAAGAAAAAGGGGACTTCCTTACAGATAGGCATACAAGAGAGGAAATTAGAGTAAACTTTGAAGAAATTGAAGAAAAAGAGGAGAAAAGTCAATTATTAGGGAGATGGGGAGGGTAATTGAATCAAAATACATTAAATGGTATAATATAATGAGAAAGGAAGGACTACCAAAGTATTTGTAAAAGGGGTGGGGAGAAGAGAAATGGACAAGAAAAGCATGATTAGGATTGCTGATTGAGGTCATGGAAGGGATGTATTAGGAAGAAAAGGAAAAAAGAAAGTGCAGAATATGTGAATAGGAAGGAGAAACATGGGAACATCTATGGGAAGGATGCATGAGAGGAATAGAAGATAAAGGAAGCTGGCAAGAGAATGAGGGAGGGATTCTGGGGGAGGAAGGACAGGGGGAGGAGCGGTTAAGGGAATTGGAGGAAGCTGGAAGAATGAATGAGATACAATGAGAGGATGATTGTGTAGGAGAAAAGGTTAAGGTGGAAGAGAAGCGAAAGGAAAAGGAAACGGAAGAACCCTTAGGGGACACATTGTAAATAAAGAAGACTTGATATGAAGGCTGTTTATCTCAAAAGTTCATAAAATAACTGCACACGACAATTGTCTTAAAAGTACTCTAATTGTGGTTGCTCTTATTATCTGTCTTGAATTCTGCACCATAAATTCTCATTCTTGAATCTCTAGTGGTCCTATAAAAAGAGTAACCAGCTCTACTGTCTCCTGAGATGGTGCATTTTTCTGACAAGAGCAATTTTTCATTGTGTGATTAAATAAACGCTACTTACTGTAATGAGACGCAGTTTCTTACACACTGGTTCCTTCGCTATAAACCACATTGCTGTACTAGAGCAGCACAAGGACTTAATCAGAGCAACGCCTTTTCTTGTGGAACACCCTACCCGTTTATCGCATGGTGTTACACTTTCGCATCTCCAACGAAAGTCATTAGGGTGTTATAGTGCTACGTTATCCGTTTATGGAAGTTATGGACCGATCCCATTCATGGTAGGGCTGATGAGCAAGCAGCTGTATCATTGTTGTTTCATAAGTTTGACCGAGATATTCACCCTACAAGTCATTTCAGTATATTGTTATGAAATTGGATTTAGGAATTTGCGAGTGCATCCTTAATCATCATCGACTAAGGAAAGAAGTGAGTTTATAGGAAACAGTAGGGTTGCACAAAAAACCAACATTTTAAAACTTTCTTCTGCGAGAGGGGGAAAGAGAGACAGGGGGGATCTTGCTCTTTTTGTCCATCTTTCCCCCTTCCTGACCCCTTTTTCAAATACTTTGGTAGTCCTTTCCCTTTCATTATCTCCTACTTTTCATTCGATTCTGACTCCTAACTCTTTTCTCGTCTTTCTATTAATTCTTTTTCCTTATCTCCTTCCTCTGATTCTCTCAATTTTACTCCGATTCCATCTCCTATATCTCTACCCGTAAAGAACTCACGTATTCTCTCGTCTTTCTTCCACCTTCTTCGAACCTTCTTCCGCTAACTCCCGTCCCTTCCTCTTCCCCATCTTTTCTTTTAATTTCCATGTCCTCTTCCCTGATCTGGTAACTCTGCTTGCGCTTCCTCTCTCACTATATATTCAGGTGTCCTCAAATCTACTCTTACCATCCATGTTACATATCGTTCCTGTAACCTTCCCAACTCTGCACATTGGTTCCATCCTCATATTTCTTCTCTATATTCTCATACCGGTTATACCAGTGTATCAAGCAGCCACATTATTCTTTTCCCATCTTCCTTGAACCTTCTTTTTCCTAATCCCTATGCTCTTCAATTACTCCTGTCAATTTTTCTATTATTTTCCTTATATGTGCCGCATGAGCTTTATACGTTTTCAAGGTATATTAAGAATATTTGAAATCTTCGACTTCTTCTATATTTTCTACCTCCCATTTCTCAGTCCATACTCTTTTTCCTTCCTCCTCCAGTTCTAAACCTCATTATCTTCGCCTTTATCAAATTCAAACTCAATCTCTTTTCATCTAACTATTTCTCCAACAACCTTTCTTTAATCTCTCTAATGACAACTTATGCGAGGTTGGCATTGACGTCACACTCTTCTATAATCCTTAACCTCTTCTTTTCTGCCTTTTCTTCAATAGTGGTTCTACTTACCCTTTCCTCAATAACTCTGGCCATCCTTCTCCTCTCCACACCCTATTGTACATTATCCATGCCCAGTCCTTTAGATTATTCCTTCCATATGTCCAGACCTTATTTGGAATTTCATGCAAAATATAAGCTTTCCCCTCTTTTATCATTCTCAAAACATTGATTATTTCTTCTCTTGTTATGTCTTCTTCCTCGTCTCTTTCCCTGCCCTCTCTTCCGGCTTTCCTTACTTTATTCTTTTCCCCTCCTATCAGAATCATAAGATACTTTTTTTATTCTATCACCTCCATATCCTGGTCACTCTTTTCCTTATTCTTCTCTCCTCGTTTATTACTTCCCAAACTTCTGTTTTGAAGTTCTCCGCCTCTTCCTTAAACCTTTCAGTATCCCCTCACATTTGCTTATCACACATCGCAGCATATTCCTTCTGTTTTCCTCTTTATTCATTTCCACTCTCCCCCTTTCTCTATCTTCACAGTTCCTTTCTCACTTCCTTCTTTTTCTTTCTACATTCCTCATCCATCCCCATCATCGCCCTCACTAAATACTTTTGCGCTTTTTCCCTCTCAAATTCTTTTTATTTCTCGCATCATTATTTTTATCTCATCGTTCACATACCTTTCTCCTTTTATCACATTCTTTTATTTTCCTCAAATTCCTCTTTTCCTCCCATTGACTTATCCCCTCTACTTGTAACTTTAACCCTTACCCCCTACTCACCCGCATCATTCATACCTTTTTTACCACCCTCTAATGTCAGTATTATTGGAATGTGATCAGAATCTATATATTCTTCTACCTCTGGTTTCTTGACCTTCTTCGTTAGCTCTTCGTCCACTATCACATAGTCCATCACTGTTGTCTTTTTTTCTCCTAAACGTGTTTATTCGCCTTTCTTACCCCCCTCTGCATTTCATTTTAAGATAAACTATACCATCTTCTCCTTGCCAAAAATCTATTTTTGTCCCAATTCAGTATCTTGTCTTTGGATTTTCTTCTTTGCTCTCCTTCACATTCCCTTTCTCTTCTACGTCATTTCGTTGCATTAGAATCTCCTTTCAAAAGCTTGATTCCTTCTTCACTTTATTCCATCAATTTTTCATCCATCAACATTTCTCTTGCATTCATCCGTTCACTTCTGCGCCCACTATCCTTCACATCTCTTTTCCATCTTAACCTCTTCTATCAGTAATCCTTCTGTTTCTCGATTCACCACTTTCCTATATCTTTCTTTGATACGTCCCTCCTATATTCCTATTACCATTCGTCCCACCACACTGCCTTTCCTATTATTCTTCTTTGCACTTTGAATCTGCAAACTGTAACCTCTTGGTAACTTTCCCCTTATTCTCTTCCATCTCTTTGCATCTATCCACGTTCGCATCAATACTACCACCTTCCTCTGTTCTAAATTTCTTATTAATTTTATATCCTTTTATCTTCAATCCTGCTGTATTTTAGTACCATATTCTCCATTCACCTCCTCCTTCCTCTTCCTCTTCTTTTTGCTTTCTAGAACCACTTATCACATCCTCTTCTCTTTCTTCCTCTTCTAGTCCTCCGACACCGTATTTTTTACTATCTCTTCCATCTCTCGTATCTTGTATCTCAATTTTTTCGATGTCTAACCCACGTCTCGTTCCCTTTAACTCCTCTTCTGCTATTTTCCTAACCTATACTGCGTACTCCTTTATTTCCATGTCCATGACAGTTTTATATTCCAAGCATCAACTTGGAATAATTTTAAAACGAGAGCAATACCATAAAATAAAGTACTACGTGTACGGGTTTTTTTTCCTAATATTTCCAGATAAGCCTTTTTCCAACTTCACAAATCAGTACTCGTAGGTTATAAAAGGTTCAATATAAGCTCCATCGATGCGTTTTAAAGAAAAAAACAAATACATGGAATTGGTATTGTATTTTTGTACAATGAATACAGGAAAAAGAGATATCAGATATCAGATAAGAGTTATCAGATCCCCTGATACTCTTTTTCCCCTTTCTTGTCCTATTCTCTTTTTTCATATATTTTTCTAGAAATTCTCTATAATATTTATTGTTCAGAATGTTGGCTCTTAATCCGTTTATTGACCAAATATTAAGGAGGTTCAGAGGAGATTCAATTTTGAACCACTAGGATTGCAACACCTTCACCAAATAAATCGTCTTACTCGAATTTTAAGAAAGATTCATAAGCTTTCCTATTCAGAAGCTTTTGAATTCCAAAACTTCCAAAATCAAATGAATTTTAATAATATTAGAACATTCTCCTCCATCTGCATAATCAGAGTTATCTGATATTCCGGTTGAAACTTTTCTGTTTACTTTTTCCATAATATAATCAAATTTGGCGTAGTATAAGATGGTCCTAAATTTTGGTGTGGGACATGACTCAAGATTTATCTGAAGTGATAGTCTGATACAATTATCCTTTAATGTTTGCATGTATCACGTTCAAGTGAACGTCGAGGCATCACGAAGCTCGCTCGTCGATCCCGATACGGTGCTTCGTAATTTGCATTTCAGATTTATACAGAATGTGAATCTTTAACAGCGCTAAGGTCTTCGACGATTTGCATATACGAGGTGTCTCTCAGGCGTATGATTTCCAGTTTGAGGATTCCTTGTGTGCAGAAGAACTTAGACGCCACGTCGTTGCAAACCGGTTTATATAGATATTGTACAGTTTCACAAGACACTCAAGTTAATACATCCTAATCCCAAGGATACACTATCTCACTGAGCGGTAAGTGAAAATGTCGAATTTTAGTCCCAATATCATATAGTGATGTAGCAAAATCTGGACATGCCTGGTTGTCCATAGTGACAGCATTACTACTTTGACATATTCCACTGTGACGAGCTTGAGGCTAAGATACAGATGAGCTCCCACATTTTTTATTTAATGATATAATGGCGAAACGTGCTGAAATGATTCGGAATAAGGCAAGGATAAAGGGTCTGGTTGTCCATAGTAAGAGCATTACCACTTCGACATATTGTGCTTCAACGATCTTGAGCCTGAGGTACAAATGAGCTCCCTCATTCTTTATTTAATGTTATAATTGCGAAAAGTGCTAGAATGATTCGGAATGAGGTAAGGAGAAAGGGTCTGGTTGTCCATAGTGACTGGATTACTACTTCGACATATTGTGTTGTAACAATCCTGAGCCTGAGATACAAATTAGCTCCCTCATTCTTTATTTAATGATATAATTGAAGGGGTGCACCGCATACGGGCGTAAGTGCCAAAATCCGAGTTTTACAGGAGAGACAAAAAACGGTATA
>WSXT02066302.1:0-26845 GCA_011762715.2 Neuroterus valhalla | reverse complement strand
GAATCACGTGCGTAATAGGCGTCAATAATGCCAACCCATTAACGTAATTATATATGTGATTGTCACATGTTGTCAACCATGAACTTAAAACTCTAATTTTTCTTATTTCGCTATCACTCAAGAGTCGTCGAAAGCCGATTTTTTGATGCACTTTTCATGAAAAATATCGTACATGGCGAGTGGCGAATGGCGGAGATCACTGACCCGTGTGGTGCTGCCCTCGCATTGCTCGGGCCAGCTACTCCACACTCGTCAGTAATCTCAGCCACTCGCCACTCGCCTTGTAATATACTATTCTGTTTTGAATAAATATCCATTCAATTCTATAATGATGAAGTCTATATAATAAAAAAAAAATCCTAAAAAAATTTCAAAGCAAATTATAGATCATGTTGCCCCTTCGCAGAAACAAACAAAGGGTAAAAATTTCTCCAGGGAGAAGTTCTGGGATATTTCTGTCATAAAAAAAAATGAAGATTGGCAATAAATAAATGGAAGATCCATATTTTCTTATTCCACCCTTATCTATCTTCATTTTTTTTGTATGCAGGGATTATATCATTATAATTTTATATGAGAATTATAGATTGTTGAATTAATTTACCAAACACGTGGAACTAAAATAGATGGATAACTTTCGTTTTGTCCAGGCTGAAGCTTCATTTTTGTTACGAATACTCTTCTCATGAAAACTCCGACGCATTCTTCCCTCTTCAGGATTGTGGGATCATTACAACGAGCGAGTCGACCTCCATAGAGCTGCACACCATAACTCGCAAAAATGAACATCAATAGTATCAGCAAAGTGGATACCAACAATATTTCTTTGAATCCTCTGCACAACTCGTAAACAACTTTCTTCATGTGAGGCACCAAAGTGAAAATTCTCAAAGGTCTTACGCAGCGTAAAATCATTAAGAGCTGAGCACCAGAGTTTGGTGGCACACTTTTTGGCATCCAGCAAAGAAAAACGAGACTCACCTAAGGATGATAAAAATTCTCTTGATGGAAGATATTTTTAATATACAAAGGAGCTCTATATTTCTCTACAGAAATTCTGCACAAGGGGATAGAAACCCATTTAGGGACCCGTAGGGGAATGTATATGGATTTCCGTGTAAAATCGTATGGGGAAATGGAGACACGAAACAATATCGGAGCCTACGTGAGCACCCGTATGGGAACCTATTGAGAATCTAAACTTGCATTGCGAGACCTGATGGCCATTCAGCGAACTAACCAACATGGCTGCCACTGGGCTTGACGTAGCAATGTTTACGAGTGTGTTGCACTTGATTTAACGCGATACTAATTAATTATGTGCCAGATTAATTACTTAAAAGTAAATGAGAAGTTAACATAATATGATAATATAAAAGTTGAAAAATGGAATTCTCACGGAACCATAGAAACGGAAATGATACTCGCAAAGAAAGTGTGTGCTGTGTTGTCAATTTTGTAACTTAAAAAAAAATGAACACTAATTTGAGTTTCCACAAAGTACCAAAATTTGGTAGTGGTGCTGTTACAGTGAAAAAAATTGTTGGAGAGATATTGTTTTTGATAGTGGTTCAGAATAATATGCATGCTGAAGCCCTGCGGCAGCCATGTTTTGTTTTGATACAGCAGCGCCTCTTTGACCGCGGTGGACGTTTTCTTTGCCTATATGGAAACTCAGAGAGGCCGTTTATTAACGTTTAATTAGTATGACCAAATGAGAAAATTAAATTATGTTCAAAATCATGTTGGTTTGAAAACTTAATTATTCAATAAAAATTAAATCTTTTGGTTGAAGATGGGACAGTACTTCATAGGTCTCCAAAAACAGGAATCGATACAGGACATCATATAGGTTCAGTTGCCGGGTCTACTCGAGAGTAGTAGGGGTAGAGGGGGCCGCTCGAGTTCAGCTAAACGAGCGTGGAAGCGTTAAGGTAAATGGAAGTTCAGCTAAACGAGAGTTCAGCTAAACGGAAGTCTTCTGTGTATGTGTTCCAACATTGGTGCCTATTCTATTCCGTGTCAAACTTTTTTTCCACGATTTTACATAGGAATCCACGTGAATTCATATATAGAATACTATGTGGATCCCTATACGGGTTACTTTATGGGGCCCCATATTGTGATTTTCAGTACGGTTTCCAGCTGAAGGTACAGTACCACGTAGATGAATACGTCCAAAACAGAGGCAACGTCCTTGATGTACGCTTTTGGAGTAAAAAACAATCCATCTGCCAAGATTTTTAGAGCCAATTCAAGGCTCATAAAAATGACGAATCCATATTCTGCAACTTGCAAGGCTGGAATTTCCATAACGCGATAATTGGGTGTTTCAAACATCATCGATATGCAGGATAGAGTTGTGGAGCAAATCATCACCCAATCCAAATAAGTCACGAGTCCAAGAAAATTGCTGAAAATATGAAAAGAATAGATAAAAACGTAAAAAAACTAAATTATTTCCTTAATTCCTAAAAACCTGAGTGCTCTGACTGCATAGGATTTCTCATTAATGTCCAGGCTAACCCAGGAACATCCCATGGAATATCCTGCGGACCATTATGGGCAATCCCACTAGCCCACGGGAATATCCCTTTATTGTGAGGGTTTCTTACTGTAAACTTTTGTATTGCACTTTTCTCTCTTTGCCAGTCAGGGGATCTTTCAATCTTGCGTCATATCGAGCATAGACCAAGAGCTGACAAATTTTTCGGAATTTGCTTTCACGTGGCACTGCGAAAAGCGGGGTGTCAAAGAGGGGATGGTTTTCCCTCAGATCATCTTCCCTCTGGTTTCTAAAATATTTCATACATATTTAGTTGCATTTTTGAAAAATTGTAGGATATACGAATCAAAGACACTGTATTGTAAACCAACCTTCGCATTTCCGCCTGCTGTCTTTTCGCCTGCAAAAGTTTTATATCCAAATCATGTGGTCTACTCCTCGATGAACTGACTCGATTAATGGCTCCAATGTCACCGTTTTCCATAAGATGTTCGTAAGTTTGTTTCAGTTTGATCGAACCACTTCTCACACTTCTGCGAATTGATCTAGAATGAAGAGTGGTATAATAAATAATGACTACTACTCTAAATAGTTATAATTAGGATTTTACTTTTTCTGATCAATCCTTAATTGTTTGGCGCTGCTTATTGTACCCTGGGGTTTTAACAACCCTTTTCCTGGCACTGGTATCATTGCCGAATCACCTAACATTAATCTTTGGTTGTTTGAGTCACTGTAAAATAAAATTAATCTTCATTTCAAAATTTTATTCAGAAGATTCGAACACAATCTCTATCGTGATACAATAAGGTGTTCCAGGCTTCGATCGTGTACAAAACTACAAATTTTGGCGACAACATTAGTAAGCTCAGGTCTTCTTGAGGAAAGCTACTAACACCTTAAGCCTTCTTGAAACGATGCAGGGACAACAACATTGTTTCAAAATTCTTACAATTAGAAAACCATCTAGGAACATCGAAATCCAAATCTATTTTACATAAAACAAGTTGGCTTCTCTTGAAGGGAGGAATTCAATACACAAAATTTAGTTTACACACTATCTTCAAAAGACTATCAGAACCCCACCATCTCTTATCTAACGCTCTCAGATCCGACATTTGGTCCACATTGGACCACTTCACATATGACCAATCCCAACGGATAAAAGATATCAACAGACTCAAACTTGAATAAAAAAGAATGAACAGCAATCAAAGAACTCAATCAGGATAAAGACATTAGGGTATTACCTTCAGATGAAGGCAACCACACAGTAATAATGAATAAAGAATATTACAACAACAAAATCGAGGGCCTTCTAACTGACGATACATACAAAACAGTGTAAAAAGATACCACTGAGACAATAAACAACAAAAACAAAAACCCTCCTAATGGACTCCAAACTCAACAAAGAAACAATATCCAAATTGCTACCCACTAATGCCATTTCTCCAAGACTTTATGGACTCCCAAAAATCCACAAGAATAACGTTCCAAGACCGATCGTTATCGCAACAAACTCATGAACTCACAATTCAGCACGCTTCCTAACCAAAGAACTGAATCCTGTCACAGGAAATTCTATCACTCACGTTCGAAATTCTTCTGACTTCATCAATAGATACAACAGGTTCACTTCCAACCTCAAAACACCCTTGTGAGTTTCGATGTAGTATTTCTTTCTACGAAAGTACCAATCCCTGATGCAATTATGGGCAGACGCGCTCAGGATGGACGAGTACAGAAGACGCATGGCCAGCGTACAGCGGGTAGGAGCACATCGGATAGCCTGCTCCTACCGAACAGTTTCGGAGCCCGCAGTGCTAGTGATCTCAGGATTTATCCCAATCGACCTGCTAGCCCTGGAAAGGAAAGCTGTATTCGAGAGGGATTCTACGGTGCCAAAGAAGACTGCACAAGCGGAGGCCAGAGTGGAAACACAAAGGCACTGGCAGGATGAAGCAGAGTACACTTTCTTCCACTGCGAAAGATGCGGTGAACTCAGAGAGGAGCTGGAAACGGTTGTGGGAAGCTCCACACCGACAGATTTAACAGCAGTAATACTCAGGAGTGAAGAGACCTGGGAGGCGGTTGCTGTCTACAGCGAAACGCTCCCTCGGCAAAAGAAGAAAGATATGGACATGGTAGAACAACAGTCGTGGAAGGAGAACACAATCATACCCAACCAGGATGTCGAAGGCCGACGAGCCCGATGCGCAAAACGCAACTGTTTGCGCATGATAGATGATAATAAAAAGAAAAGGAAACCAGCAGGAGACTTACCAGCAGGAATATTAAAACGATAACAGAGGCAGCCCGTTCAGCCACACTCAACCAAGATGTTCGAAGGCCGGCGAGCCTGATGAACGTTCCTGACGTCCTGCCGAGTACGACGCGTAACATCTTGGCTGGGACACGACGCTGACTACCAGGAGAAAACAACCAGCAGGAGCCTTAGCTAGCGAGAAAACGGCACCCCCCTGAAGTGATACCGAAGCAGTTCCCGCGGGGAACAATGCCAAGAAGAAAATGGTGGTTTTTTAGTGGGTAGTAGATGGAAACTACATCTCTCCATCTCCATCCACACTGAAAGCCCCACACTACCGAGAAGTGCGGACCCTTCTCGGTGTCTGTTCGAACTTTCCCTCTGATCTTACATATTTGATAAAACACTGTCTCAATAATACTTCTCTTTTGATAAACAATTCTACGAACAAATCTCAAGGAGCAGCAATGGGGTCCCTAATTTCACCTGCAATACCTAACATCTTTATGGAACAGCTGGGAACTAAAATCCTCAGCCAATCCAAGCTCATACGAGAATTCTGGGGCCGTTACGTTGACAAGACTTTTGTAATCTGAAGCATGGTCTGGATGAACTATAAAAATTTTCCGATTTCTTCAATCAATTGCACCCTGATATCCAGTTTATCATGGACGTTGAACAAAACGGAAAATTGGCTTTCTTCGACGTTCTAGTTCACAAAAGATCTGACAACGCATTAGGACCTGAAGTTTACAGGAAATTCACTCATACAAACAGATTTCTTTATGCCTTCTTCAACCATCACCCATCCCAAAAGCAGTCAGTCATCAACTCCCTCGTCCACAGTGCTGTCTTCCTAACAGATAAAGATAAGTTACAAAAGTAATCACAAAACGTTAACCAAACCCTAATGCAAAACGATTCAATAGATAACCGACTTGATAGAGCAATCAGGAATTAAACTAGAAAAAATAAGTCAACAGAACCAACTAAAGAAAGAGAGAGAAAAGCGACCACCCTGCATCCAAAGTATCACAGAACAAATAAGAAGAATAATTAGGAGATGGTTGTTTTGGGGTTATCGACCAGTGATGTTCAAAAAAGATGAGAGATGGAGAAAAATTGTCGATAATCTGGTCTTTTTGATACGAAGAATTCTCAACAAACAACATCCGAACCATATTCAAACCTCCTACAAAAATAGGGCAACTTATAAACAACACAAAAGACAAAAAGGCACCATTCAGTGATCGAGGAGTATTTCAAATCCCTCGCTCTTGTATCAAAGTCTATATTGTAGAAATCAGAATGGTGGTGAGCCAACGTATAAAGGAACATGAGAGTAAAGTCAGGCTAAAACATTTCACGCAATCAACCCTAGCTGGTATCACATCGAAACAGGACATAGCATTTCATTCGACAAAGCAACCGTCACACAGTGATTCAAGATCCCAAAAAGCTGGCCAAGACCTCAAAATTCAAAGTTTACCGGCTGAGGTAAATGTTTATTTATACTTGTGTAGGGGACATTGGAGCATTATTTGGTGAAAGGGCAAGTCACTATATTCAAAACTGTCCTTGTGGCGAGCAGTGAAACTTGACTCTCCGCCGAATGCGCGCCCATCAGTGTGTTTCTCGAGTTTCGAGTGTTCGACGGAAAACGTTGCTATTCTGTGATTTCGTGCCCGAAATAGATGGGGTAACATGGCGGATATTTCTGAAGGTATGTTTAATCGTCATTTGCTGCCGCTTTCCCATTTCGCACAAGTATATTTTATGATATTGGGAGTGAAATGTGCCCGTTTAAAAATTCTTTTTTCATATAATTCAGGAATCTATGTATTGAATTCTGTTTTTGTCTGCGAGTGCGCGTGCCGGGATTTCCCGTTTCGAGCGCCAAAAAGTATCAACTTTTTGATTCCTCCATCATAACCTGCCCAGGGCTGCCCCCGTGAAAATAAATACGCTTCTTCTACAACCGTGTGGGAGTGTTTACCCGCGGTATAACCCACCAATCCGTGATTCTCTACGTGCCACATGCCATGCTGGGGAGATACTCATTCAAAATGAAAGTAATTCATTCAGTGACGTTCAAACATACCCTTGGGAAAGTTTGGCATGTGCTGGATAAGAAGCAACATAAACATAAGCCACTACATCCTATGAATCTACATCATTTTCACCTTTTTAACATGTTTCTTCTCTAGGGAAATATGATTATGATCCATTTCCCAAACACGTGATTTCAAAAGACTTTCTTATGAAATAAGTCACTCAGGCCGGGGATGGGGGTCGTCGCGGTGCCGAGATTATTCTCGACGCCGCGTCGGCCTGCCACTCCTGGCCTGCTAACAACTGATGACCTATAACTTTCTTTTTCGACCCCATTAAGACTTTCCTCTCTAACTTTTCTACTTTACTTACCTAAAATAATTTCTCAGAATTCGTGGTTTTCTTCCGTTCGCGGGCTTTTTTCCCACACATAAAATGTCACTTTTACTTCCCACCATGTAAAATTTTTCTCAGATTGTGTAGCAATGCCCGAACGAGTAATACACATCAACTTGTTCTAGTCAGATAATTCTTCGGGGAGATAATTGATCGTGAGTGCGTGGCTGTCGCGGTTTAGCCGAGCCAGCCGCCTACTCGGGTGCATTGGATATCACAAGAGGGGCAGATGGTTGGGGCTTGGGGCTCCTCATCCTACCCTGTTTTTTCTCTTGGAACCTCAGTGTTAGGCCAGTCCTAAAGATGCGACCTACAACGTTCGCGAAAAATTGAAAAAAATTGTAGTTTTGTACACGATCGCCACCCGAAACACCTTATTTGATTATAATGGATCATCGTGGAAGCATCAAGTCTTTAATCTCTATTGTATTCCGAAACCATTGTTTTATCAGTATTCGGATTCTTACTTGATTATGTATGTTACAGCAGCTTTCTTCAGCGGAGTTTCAACATTTCTAACTTTCGGTGGATCATTCAAAATTTTGACTGGTCTTTGCTTTCGATAGACCATTTTCGAATCGAAAGCTTCACTAACTTTTTTCGTTCCCTCATTCTCCTCATCCTCAACTTCGTAAACGAATTGCCTCATAAAACTCTCCCTCACCTTGGGAAGATTGAAATCTGAAGGAACTTTATGCAAACAAGTCATCTGTGGACTGTCAGGAAATTTCTCGAAAATTCTCAGCCGGAATGGAAGGGTTTCTTTGATCTCGGCACTTTGTTCTCGAAACTTGAGCTGTTTCAATTTCTTGATGTCTTCATCAAGTTCCAAGTTGTCCAATATCACAGCGACGAAAAGACTCAACACAATCTGAAAGTTGATTAAAGGATTTATGTATTTATCACATTTCTGTGTTGTAATAAGATTAGATAAGTGGTCAAAGAAATGTTACCAAAGTGACAAAAAGATGGTAGAGGATAAAATAGATAGCAACGAATGGTGCCATCGTTTCGTGGGTTCGCACCATGGTTTCATCCATTACTTCGACCCAAGCTTCTTGGGTCAAGATTTGAAACATAGACATAAAGGCCTGTGAATTGAAAAATGCAGGATTTTATAAAGCTTTTTAATCGAGGGCAGAAGCTGGTTCGTGATTCTCAATTCGTCGAGATCTCGAATGTTAAGCACGGACGGGCGCGGTGAACACTAGGAAAGGTGACTGTTCGGGATTGTTTGACGCCGAGTATGAATGTAAGCACTCGATTCTATCGAGGTCCACATCCAAACTCGTCTTTTAGTAACCGACTACGCTCAAGAGATTCGGTTTTTGGCAGTTTTCCACTTCCATGATCAAGTGTTTAGACGATAGCAAGTGCTTCTATTAAAAATCCGGCTGTAGACTTGAGGGAATTGGGTTCATTCGGAAAGGGAGGTAAGCTCAAGGGTTTAATGTGCCATGATCTTTCCTAGAAGAAGGGATTTTGGGTATGCGAAATACTTGGAAAGTGTACACATAAAGAGTAAAAATGTAAATCAATCTATTAAGCCTTCTGAAACAGGAAATAATATTATTATAGTAAATATTCTTACTTCAGGGAAGGTTTCGAATTTTGTGTAGTTGCAGAGGAAACAAAAGAGCTGCATGGAGATGCTGGAAGATATAACGAGCAGGCACATGGTGAATATAATTAAACTACCTAATTTTTTCCCAGGCCCGAAAATCTTATACACAAAGTCCTCCAGCATTGGTGATGCCTTAATAAGTCTCACGACTCTCAGAACCTAGAAAATGGAATAAGATTAGGAAATCATACATCATCTTCCCCCTAATGAAAATACCTATATGGTTGCCCCTATAGGATACCTTGAAGGAATATGTAGATTTATTCAAATGTTAATATATACCTATATAGATTACTGCATGAGTTCCCATTGGGTACATGGTCTATAGAGAATAAATTTTTTTTTTCTATACTTCACTAGAAAGTGCGTTCCTCCGGCATCGATAGTAAGGTAGAAAGTCTAAATTTAAGCATTAATAGAACTACATTCGCGTCCTCTGTAACACTGGGAGCAGAAACTTACTCGCGCGCACAGATGCTTAAATCATAAGACCATGAAGACTATAAGAAGAAGTGTCTACGTAATGTATAAGAATTGTTCGGCAATTTCACCAAACTTTTTTGGCCGCATGGTGGCATCGCAGTCAGCAGTAGCTGAACCAAGATGGCCGCCGCCCACCTCCTCGCGGCAAAGAAACATAACATAACCGGACACTACCGACCGCGACGCCACCGCACGGCCAAAACCTTTGACGAAATTGCCGTACATTTTTCGGGACCGCCGGGGCATCTCGTTGAAACTCCTTCTTATAGTCTTCATATGAGACTCTCGCTTGTTCATATAACCTCAAAGCTTGCTTGGAATCAATTTGTGTTTTTAAGTAGTAGTGAATATTATTTAAAAAGTGATATTAACTAAAGATTTATAAAAAAAAGGAAAATAAACGGGATGAATGAATCATTCTCTCTTGACGAAACCACGGACGAGGAGAAGGTTACTATGTATTTTGAAAATGTGTAATTACATTTGGTTTTGTAAATGTATTTGACGCCTGCCCCCCGGCCAGCAACACTCGCTTCGCTCGTGCTGGAAATGTCAGGGGAGGCATCAATATATGCGATACATTCATAAAAATATGATTCTTCGCCGTACTTCCGACCGGGTATGAAAAAAGCAGTATCCACCACGCGGGCAGAAGTTTGAAAGCCCTGAACTGCGAGGTATGATGCCCTCGGCTTCGCCTCGGGCACCATATCACACAGTGCAGGAATTTCAACTTTCTGCCCTTGTAGTTTAATATACTATGTATAGAGTCTTGCATAGTTTCCTACATTGGGAATCCTATACATCCCTATGATACAGATATTAATTATGGTTAACTTACTTTTTGAAAGGAACTGAAGTAGTTATTGTTACCGTAACATCAAAGGAAAAGTAACTTGTTATCTTTGTCGTTACCGATGAGAAATGCTACTTCTTCTTAGTTTTTTTCAAGAAAAGTAACTATTCTTGCATCAAAAATTTATTTTTTAAACAATTTCATTCCAATCAGTCGAGTAAAAGCTGTTATACTCTCTATTGAAAAATTGCATAGTTACATTTTCAGTTAGAAAACTAATTTTTAACTTGATAGTTGAATCTTCAATCAAAGAGATTGGTTTTCAAATAGGATAATGGATCAACTAAAAAAATTAATTTTTCAATAAAGAAGTTTGACTCTCAACCAAATCATCAAATTTTCAACTGGAACAGGTCCATTATGAGCAAGACGATTATTTTTCTATAAAAAAGACAAGTTTTCAACAAAATACATACATTTTTTACCAAATAGTTGAATCTACATCCAACAAAGATAAATTTCAATTCCCTCTTTAAATAAATATGGAATAATCAAGTTTCTAGCCAGAAAATAATTTTAAAAAAAGTTCTTTACAATATAGTCCAATGGTCAACCTGAGAGATGAATTTTCAACTGAAATTATGAATCTTTGATAACAAAAAATTATTTGCAATCGAAAAGGGTAACTTTTAACAAAATTTTTGAATTTCAAGCAAAGTTATTCAGCTCCAAACCAAGTAGTTTATTTTTCATCTTGAAGACTTTTCATCCAAAATTATCAATTAAAAACATTTAAGCTGATATTTTAATCAAAGAAGATTTAAGGTTTCAAACAAAAACAATTAGATTCAACTGGAAAACAAGCTTTTGAAAAATACTTCAGTTTTTAGTCAGGAGAGAAGGAAAATCAACCAGATCTTCAAAATTTTAAGTTAAGAAAGTAAATTTTTTGAAAAAGTACATATTTCCAATCCAAAAATGTGAATTTTTAACATAAAACTACATTTTTAACAAAACAATTGAACATTCTACGAAAATCGTTTATTTTCTAATATCAAAACACGATTTTCTAATAAACCAGGTAAATTTCAACCCAAATAGTAAGATTTCTTCATAAAAATCATAGAATTTTCTACCCGAAAAATTATTTTAGGATGAATTTTCAACTTAAACATTTATTTTAAACTAATAAAAAAAAAACTTTCAATTAAAGAGAAGGCTTTCCAACTGAAATGATGAATTTGAAAAACAACCGAAGAATTGAGTTTTCAGCGAAGTATTTTAACTACTAACCCAGTAGTTAGATTTTCAATGAAATAGTTGAATCCTCGAAAAAAACTCCAACGAAACAGTCAAAAAGATGCATTTTCCACACAACAGTTGAATTTTCTTCAAAAAGTTCATCTCCAAACCTCAGAGACTGAAAATTAACAGAATAATTGAAATTTCAAATAAAAATCTGGATTCTGAAATTAATAGTATGATTTTCGGTTCAAAAAATAAATTTCAAAAAAAAAAAAAAATTGATATTGAACTATGGCTATCTGTCGCTCCCATTTAAATAGTGAATATTAAAAAAAATTGCAAAAGTAATAAATTTCATTCATTCTCGTATAAAGACTTGTAAACTACAGTTTGAAAGTTACGAAGAAAGAAACAGTTTTTATAGTTGAAAAAAGATTATTGCTCCCAATGACTGACATGTGATCGTCCAGCTATTGCGCAAAAATTTTATTCCGTTGAAATCAAAAACGAATTTCGTAATTAAAAAACACGTGAGGTGTCTTTGAGACACCCGTTTGGAACGAATTTCATCTACTTATAAATATAATAGACAAACACAATATTGTTTCCTATGCATTTTTTAGCATGTGGGCTATGTCGTTTAAGGTGTTGAAAAATATTGATCTTCTAGACTATATTCGAGACATGAAAACAAGCCCAGTCTATTAAACCGATCCATGTATATCTATCTGAGCCCCGAGACTATATTCGTGGCATGATTAAGAATTCAGTCTATTGAAACAAATAACATTTTTGTTTTAACAAAACTTATAAAAAGGAGCTGAGATAGATATCCATGAAGCTCTTGTGGCGTATAACATCTCGTAGCAACTTGTCGCGTGTATATCTTTTTCAATTTTATGAATAATATAAAAATAATCAGTACATATTAATGATCAAATATCAAGCCCATAAATATTAAATACATCAATAATATTGTTCACTGAATTGAAAATTCCAACTTCCATGGAAAAGAGTTGTTATTTTTATGAGGACTCTTCTGAAAAAAATCATTGATTTCGGAATTTGTCAAATATCGATTTTCACTTTATTTTGATAAATGGAGGCTCAAGTTTCAAGCTTGAAAATTCAGGGTGGGGTAGTCTCAAAGTGCATAAAAACAGCCTTCCAAGTCACTCATATTTTTATATAATTAAGGAAGGCTAAACTGAGCTATTCACACTTGAACCTCAAAGTTCAGCTCTTGGCCATGCACGGCGATCAGCATGCATTTCCCATAGCTGAAAATCCAGACCCTTACCATGAGGGAACCCGCTTATCAAAGGCAGCGCCGTAGCGAGGGTCTCGGGGGCCCTCGTACTTTTTAATGCATTCAAATAATAAAATTATAAGCTCTCGAACATAGCAGCGTTCTTCAAAAAAAGGTGATCTCGAAAATATTTTCTATTAAATACTAATAAGAGCGTTCTTGAAAAAAAAGTTTACCAGGGGCCCTTTCCATAAAAAAGTAACAATGTTATAAAAGCGTTATCGAAGATCTTTTCCAGCTGGGGGCCCTCGTGCGCCGCACCGCCTGCAGATGCCTAGTTACGGCGCTGGTCAAAGGCTTAACAATTCATATCATTACTTGAGAACCATAGTCCTACAATATGCGTCAATTTTGACATGATCTGAATATTTCGATTTTTAAGGTGATATCACTTCATTAATATTGACCCTCGAGGAATCCTATATAGGCAAACCTATGTATACAGTGAAACTTCCATAATTCAAATCGCCGATAATTCTAATTTTCGATAATTCGAATTTTTTCTTCGGTCCTGGCCATAAGTCCTATCCTTTCTAAGCTGAAAATATTTTATTATTCGAGTTTCAATAATTCGAAGTTCTCGGTATTTCGAATAAAATTTCACGTCCCGAGAGAGTTCAGAACTACCATAATTCTAAGTACAATGGCTTTTATTTTATAAATTCAAATATGTATACCTGAGTGGATAGACCATGTATTGGGAATTGAAACTTGCATCGCGAGACCTGATGGTCATCTAGCAAACTAACCAACATGGCTGCCGCTAGCCTTCGCGCAGCATTGTTCACAGACGTGTTGCACTTAACTTAACGCGATACTAATTAATTATGTGCCGAATTAATAAGTTGAAATTAAATGAGAAGTTAATGAAGACAATATAACAATTGAAAAACGGAATTCTCAGAAAATTATAGAAAAGGAAACGATATCAACAAAGGCAGTGGGTGCCATGTTGTCAATTGTAACTCCAAACGAAATACTAAGACTAATTTGAGTTTCCACAAAGTACCAAAATTTGTTAGTGGTCCTGATACAGTGAAAAGTATTGTTGAAGAAAGTATTGTTGTTGATAAAAGTTCATAATGGTTTAGAATGATATGCATGCTAAAGCACTGCGTCAGCCATGTTTTATTTTGATACAGCAGCGCCTCTTTGCCCGCAGTAGACGTTTTCTTGACCAATACATGAGTTCTGGACGCTAAGATATATAAAGCCAACCATAAATGCCTATTTTGTCTGATAAATTTCCAAAATTAGTATAAAAGGGGAGCTAATAATGAAATTCACTCATTCTGAATTTTCCATCTGAAGCCGACAGTTGACAGTTTCGCAGTCACCATGGAGAAGAAGTATAAAACGTTGAATTTTGGTGACAAAATAAAACTGATTAGTGAAGATTAGAATGGCGTAAGAAAAAAGAGAGACATTGTGTCAACCTTTGGCATACCAGGTAATACCCTCACAACCATTCTGAAGAACAAAGAGAAAATTTTCTCTGCTTCCAACGACTCTTCGTTCCAGCCACATAGAAAACGCATGAAGCTTTCTTCTCTACCGGACGTAGAAAAAGCCATTGTTGGATGGATGGAAATTGCTCGAGACAACAATATTTCAATTTCCGATAAGTAAAAAAGTTTTCCTACTATCTTCGGATCTCGACTTATACTTTTCAAACTGAGAGTATGCATTATTAATCATCAATCTAAAATTCTGTTACAGGTTCAATAATCGGAGAAAAGACTGAATATTTTGCTTTACAGCTGAAACACGACAATTTCAAAGCTAATGTTGGGTGGCAGGATAAATTCAGGAATAGAAATAAGATTGTTCATCGAGTTTTGAGCAGAGAAAGTGCATCGATCTCAGAAGTGGATTGTAAGAAGTATCGTGCGGAAGTCCTACCAATTTTTTCACAAGAATACTGGGAGGAAGAAATCTTCAACGCCGATGATGTAACGAGGCATTAAATTCAGCCTCAAATCGCTTTCCTCGACTATTCAGGCTGGAATCTCTAGGGCCCGTTCCCTTCTCGTCGGGCCTCGAGCGATGCTGACCCCATTACCAGCAGCAGCATACTCCAGCCCAGATTTATACCTCGCACGATGTTCCCTCCGCTAGGGGCCAGTGCCTCACCCCCTTTTCTCAAGGGTAGAGTCAGGTGAGTCTCACGAGTCCCGGCGAGCTCACTCACAGGGCGAGTTTCGAGGGATCCACGATCAGCTGAGGGGTGACCAGGACCGAATTGGCCAATCATTAAGAAGTCCACCTCGTGCCTTGCACACGTTTTGTACTCATCGTTGAACCCTCCGGGACCCCTTTAAAATTAGGTCGTTGCAAGGAGGGTTTAGACGCGCTGACAATGAGCCACGGTTGGTTGCCGCTTTCTCGACAACCTACGGCGCATGCGTAGATCGGTCATTGCGACCGGCGCTTGGCCTCTTCATTCCGCCCGGGCGTCCTGCTGGCATTCTGATCTGACCAGTTGTAAGGAGCACACTCCATTTCGTTATTGCATTTATACTAACATGTCAGCCAAACGTTTTCTGAATCCAGACGGCACGACGCCTCTCCGGCGGTTCACCTGGGAGAGTCTTATCCAGCAGGTCGCTCAGGGTTCGATGGTGAGTCCCATTGTAATTGCCTAAACGGTTTGCTGTTCCGCGGTTTCGTGTGCCAGAGTGGCCTCCCTTTGAGTGGGCGTGGGGTCGGCATGGTTTTCGCGACTTGAGTTGGGTAAACACATTCCTTCAATTCACGCGCGAAAGATGTACAGCCTTACGGCTCGAGAATTGCAACTAGTCGTGTACTTAACGATCAATATTAGATCCCCCTTTGCTCGCGACTGATGTTCAGCCCAGGTGGCCTATAAAATATAATTTACTGTCCTCAATGGCAGTATTGTAGTTTCCGTACTCTTCTCATTTTTTTATGTATTTGTAGTTTCAGATATAATTTGTAATACTTTGCAAGTTCGACAACACTGAATCCTTTAGCACCTGACCCACTCCCTCTCCTCTAGATTTAGTTTCTAAATTTCAGGGGATCCTCGATTGAAATAAATATGGCGGACATAACCAGCCAGGCGTTACGAAATACACCTCGATGATGAAGCCGACCTGTAGGTTCTACGGTTCATTCCGTCTGCGTTCAGTTATTACTTTCTTGACGTTTCAGCTTCCAACGGCACGTTCCAATGAATTTGGGTTGTTCCTCAACGTTTTCAAAGGAGTAAAGTCGCTACCAGTACACTATCAGCAAAGGAAAGTCTTGTTGTTTCTAGACAAGTGCCCTGCCCATTCAAAAGTATTGATCCAAACCCTGGAGGCTATACAGATTTTTCACTGACCATCAAACACCACATCTAAACTGCAACCGATGGATTATAAGGAACGTGAAATTTCTTTACCGAAAAAGAGTTGTTAGGAATATCATCAACGTTTGGGAAGGGAAAAAGGGGGAAATTGAGATCAACTTGTTGGAAGCCATTATTGAACGGCACAAAGCCTGGGCCGAAGTCAAATCTCCAACAATAGCTAATTATTTCCTAAAGGTGGCTTTGTGAAAACCGAAATGACAACAGATAGTTAGGTCGATGAAGCAGATATTCTCGCGGAATGGTCGACTGCAAACTCGAATCGGCTACACAGATGTAATTTCCAAAGAATTCACAAACGTGGATGACAATGTGCTCTTCACTGAATATCCCAATAATAGTCTTGACATTTTGAAAACCGCCTGTCATGACGAAAATCAGGATTCAGAAGCATTCAATGACCACTGCGATTTGAGCGATCAAACTGCACCAATAAAAGCTGAAGACGCTGAAGCTGCGCGTTGTAGTTTCCGGAAATTTGTAGAAGAGCAGAGTGATAATTCAGAAATCACATTGAATGTAATAAATGTTATTGGAGATGATTGTGAAAGCAAGAGGTGTTGCGCTCAGAAAAAAATAACAGCCTTTCCAGCAGCACATAAAAAGCACTTAGCTTCAGATTCAACTGGCTCACCGTATCAGAGTAGAGCGTGCCAACAAATATTTACGAAAGGATGAGTTTCTATTGTCATTCAAGTTTTTTCTTCAGGTATAAGTTTTTTCTGTCAATATGGGCAATAAATAACAAGAGATTATTCGATAATTCGAATATCTCTCCATGCCCCGTACTTCATCAAATTATGGAACTTCCACTGTAGGTATGTTCAGTATGGTCTACTTTGGGGAGGCAGATTTACCTGAAAGTAGGTGAAACCAGAAAGGTAGAAGAAAGGTATAATGTGTATAGTAGTTCCGATGGCAAGAAGCAGTTCAAACTTGTGTATTGAGTGTTTATAGTAACTTCGGAAGCCCAGACACCAAATTTTGAAGAGAGTTTCCAGGTCGAGAAGAATAGTGAAGGCGATTTCGACATAGTAGTAGTTGGCGTAATAAGTGTCCCTTGGTCGCTCATCGTGTTTGAAATTCATTGTTGCTGTTGTGACTCCATTTGCGAGGATAATACACATGACGAACATTCGAAATTGTGGAGAACGCAAAATTGCGTGACAGAGAGGCGAAGCCATACCACCATGTTTATTCTCGTCGAGGGTTATCAATTTCCATCCATTGTCGTCGCCGCATAAGATCTGAAAAATGAAGAGGCAATTATAAAATCATAATCAAATGATTTGAAACTTCTGCCCTGCCTGCTGAAAGTAAAAATATAGAAATTTTCTTTCCCTGCTTATTCTATCTCTTGTGACGAAATCTATATCTGATCTTATTCTATCCCGAACTTCCGGTTATTTTATCCAAATATATCTTCCGCGTATCAGTATCTTACCATTTTCATAATGCTTTCCCATCTATAATTAACCCGACAAGATATGAAAATATTGTCTCTGATGAGCGTGGGATTGAATCGCATAGAAAGACGAAGCCTAGGATCCAGGGGGTAAGGGGGACTTATATGCCAGGAGGGATGGGATGGGATTAACGTGGATAGGAAGGCTGAGGAAGACAATAAGGACTTCGGATTGCCAAACTTATAAAAAAGGATTAGCGAGGGTTTATTCTTGGATAGAATGGCAAAGACTAGGATTGAATAGGGCAAGTTTTATTGAAGAGTAGGAAAGAGATAGATAACTTTTTAGTTGTTTAGGAATACTAGAGTTGAAGATGATCAAGAAGAGTTTAGATTGCCGGACATATATAAAACGATAGACTTGAAAAAATGGAATAGACTTTGATAGAAAGACTGGGATCGATGACGATAGGAGTTATTAAAGATGAAAGAAGAGATGGAGCAACAACACCCATTTCTCGGTAGCTCCCGATTGTTGGCACCTTTTTTCAAATTATTTGCTAAAGCGACTAGTTCACTTATTTTGTTTCAATAAATCCAATTCCATCACTTTTGCATATAATGCATGAAACAGTTGTACAGTGTAATCAAATATTTATCCAAAAATAAATAAATCAACTTTTGTTTCAGACATGCCAATAATTGGGCTAAGGTGCCAACAATTGGTGCTCTTAACCAAGAAAAGGATTTGTTGGTCAGGAAGATAGGGATTGAAAACGATCGCCGAAGTAGTTTATGAACCGCCATATAGAAAAAAAAAGAAAATAAGCGTGGGATTAATACAAATTGAAAGATAGCGACTGGAAATAAAAAAGATAAGGGTAATGTGCATTGCATAAAGGATAGAAGAAGTTTCAAGAAGATAGCGATTGAAAAATATGGAGACCCTTCAGAGCTCTTCAGCAAACACGCCGTGCAAAGAGTTCTGCAGAGCCATTAAAATAATCCACTAAGCGATATCCTTACAAGGGCCAATCGGTAAACAAAATAGTTCGTTTCAGGATTCAATGTTTTCCTTATATACTTATGCTTTCCAACCATCCCCATCCTGGCATGCATCTCTTGCTTCTCTCACATCCATGCATCTTTCCATACAAGCTCTTGTGTTTGTAAGGCTCTTTATATTTCTCCTATTTAGGGTTTCATTTACACATTCTATCCATTACTTCTTTGGTCTGCCTCTGGGTACGCTACCATTCACTTTACCTGGATACACTTGCTCTGTCAATCGTTCTTCATCTATTCTCTCAACGTGACCAAACCATCTCAGCAAATTTCGTTCACTCCTGTCAAACAGCGTTCCTTCTACGCCCCATTCTTTGAGAACATACTCATTATTCACTTTTTCCATTAGCGTTTTACCACACAAATTACGCAGAAATCGCATGCCGATTGCTTTGAGTTTAGCCCGTGCACTGCTGATAATCTTCCTACCCTCATTTATACGTCTGGAAATCTCTGCATCTATCTTCCCGTCAGCAGTGAATAAACTTCCAAGATGCACGGAATTATCAACTTGTTCTATCCTTTTAATTTAGGGCAATATTGCATTTTTTCGAATTCTTACTTCCAATCGCAATAATTTTTATTTTGTCCACGTTGATCTTAAGACCCATGCTCTGCATGCTGGTATCCAGTCTGCCTAACATCCTCTGCAAATCATCGCCTGATTCTGCCGTAACAATCTTGTCGTCTGCGAACGCAAGGCCACGTACTTTTACTGTCCTGAGATCAACACCTTCTTCGTCAAAGAGAGCCATTCTCGGACATTTGTCCATGTACATATTAAACATCCAAGAGCACATAACGCATCCTTGCAATACGCCCTACCTAATAACAAACCAACCGCTTAGTTGTCCATTTACTCCTACACTTGCTTTGCTACCATTACATATTGCTTTTATTGCTTTCAGAAGCCACCCAGTCACTCTATAATCTTTTAGGACCTCCCAAAGTTTAGTTCTATTTGCCTTATCGAAAGCTTTTTCCGGATCAACAAATGGACAGAAAACTTTTTTGTTTACTCTTAGGCTTTTTTCTGTGATCTGTCTGAAGCTAAATATCTGATCCACACATGATCTCCCTGGCATAAATCCAGATTCAACTTCCCAGATCCTTTCCTTTGTTATTCCCATGACTTTCGTAATAAGTATTTTGGAAAATATTTTGCCCAAAGTACTCATTAGGCTCATCGCTCTATAATTATTACAGTCGCCTGGACCACCCTTTCCCTAGTAGATTGGGACAATAATCCCCTTTCTCCAATCCCTCGGAACTTCGTTGTTCACAGCACACATATTGATCAATTCACAAAGCCACAGAAACGAATAACCGCCACCGAACTGAAGCATTTCAGAGGTAATAACATCCACATCGGCAGCCTTACCATTCTTTAGTTTTTCAATTATGGAAATAATGTCGTCGATACCGATTCATTGGTCAGGAAGATGAGGATTGTAAATGATAAGGGTAATTTATATTGCAAAAGGGGTAGAACAATTTTTCCTTGATAGAAAGATAGGATATAAAAGGATATAGAAGGATAAGAATGGATGAGCGAGAATGAAAACACAAGAACTCGAAAAGAAGGGACTAATTTTTATTGCAGAAGGGTTAAAAATCAAAGTAATATGTGAGGGATATGATTGGAAAGGAAGACTGGAATTCAGAGGAATAAGAGTTAATAAATGATATTCCGGAAGGAATAAAAAGAGATTGAATCGTCAAATGGATAGAAGAGGATAGGCATGTACAAGGAGGGTATAGAATTGGATTGAACTACTGGGATTCAAAAGGTTAGGGGTAATTAAATATTGCAAAATTCTTTATGATCATAGATGATAAAGGATTTCTAGGGAGGATTAATTTGCAAGAATGTAGAGTATGGAAAAGATAGGTGGAAGATAGATGGAAACTCTATCTTCCATTTTGGTTTGAGACTCGTTAAATTAAAAGAATTTGTTTAGAAAAAAAAGTTTCGGATTGTATGACATCTCTGAAATATTATTAATAAAAATGGTTGAAAATCGAGACCTGTGATGCTGAACTGTTGCTAATATGTCCTCGGACACCCCACATTTGCTGAAATTGTACTCTTATTTCGTTGAATGTTTCTGTTATGACAGCAATGAAAACGTTTTTCACAAGCCAGGCTAAGAAGAATATCATCGTGCTGAAATAGAGAACTGCTCTCCAAGCTGGCAAGCTGTCAATTGCTCGGTACATAATAAAAACCCATCCTTCTTGCGAAGCAGCTTGATAAACGGTGAAGATACTGGTCACTGGAAAGGAAGGAAACACATAGTAGAAGTATCATACCTTATGTAGGATTGAAATAAAAAAGAAAAAGTAAACCTCACTCATCTTAATTTCTCCTTCCCATACTTCCCTTCTCTCTCCTGGTTAGTCTCCTGATTTCCCCTCTCCTCCTCAATTCCCCCATTCCGCCTAATCTCATTCTCCACTGAGTCTCCCGATTCCCCTCGTTTCCTTTCCATGCACTTCCGCTCTTTTTCTTCTCCTGTCCCTTCCTCTCCACTCATTTCCCCTATATTCCTTTCCTTTACTTGATTTCCCCTCATGTTCCCTTATTTCCTATCAGTTCCCCTCTTTTATAATCCCCTCATATCACTTTCTCTCATTCCTCTCTTATCATTTTCCCTCACTTCTCTCCTATCACTTTCTCTCATTACCCTTCCTATCACTTCTTTCGTTCCCCCTCTTCCTACATCCCCCCTTTCTCTTATTTCAACCTCCCCTATCCTCGTTTCCCTTCGTTTCCTTACTTAGTTCTTCCTCTCACTCCTTTCCCCCTCCTCCCCTAATTTTTCCAATTCTTCCTCATTTTCCTCCTCCCTTCCAATACTCCTCTCCTCCTCCACGTCCGCTCACATATCTACAATACTCTCATCTCCCCTTGCTTCCTATGATTCCAACTGAGGACGGACACCCGACCTAAACCACAAACTACAAATAAATTCAAAGATTCTCTAAATAACAACTTACTAAACTCGTCGAATCCATTGAATCCCATAATATATTTGGACAATTCCAATTTCATACACGTCATTCCAGCAGGGCACTGATATCCTGATTCCGGATCAGTAGAGCAAAAAGTGTCCGGAATAGCTAGACTGTTGATTGTAATATGTTTCGGGTGTGTAGTATTCAGAACACAATGATTTGTTAGTTGGCCAAAAAATTGGACACCCAGTAAGCCATAGAGAGACATGAAGAATAAGAAGAAAAGCGTGACATTGTAGATTTGCTGACTCGAACGTCTGGAAGGTAATTAATAAGAATTAAGATGGATAGATATAACATTATCTAAATTAGAGGACGATGGATATTTGGTAATCTTACTTGAAAATTTGGTTTATCCTGGCCTTTGGCATAGAGAATTTCAGAAAGACTCGTAGAAATCGAATCATTATCAAGGGTCTTGGAGCTCGCAGTACAGAGGCATAACTAAATTTCAGAACAAGGCCCAGCATCTCGAACATTTGCAGTATCACCGACAACCAAAGAAAAAGAACCATACTGGCATCAAATTGGCACCAGTGATCTTTCAAGTAGGACTTGTCTCTCTGTTGAGGAATTTATTATATTAGATTAGATTTATCACTCCATTATGTATACCCTTTTCGGGTTTTTTCATATCTGTATTCCTCCCTCCCACAGGAGATCGTCAGACATTGAACCCTTCAACTCAAATCCCTTCCCGGAATCCCTAATAATCCCAACTCTCATAATAAGCCTCCAAGCAAAGCCTGACCTACTCAATCCTGTGGGATTTTTAATCTTTGAAATTCTACCGTCTGCAGCCGGATTTTCAATTCGAAACGCTCGCATTCGCCTAAGCATTTCGTCAGAGGAGAGGAAAACTGCAGAAAACCAAAACTCCTAAGCGCAGTCGATTATCGACAGACGAGTTTAGAAGTAGGCATTCGATAGCATCGTATGCCTACACCGATCCTCGGTGTCAAATCTCCCGCTCGACAGTAATCAAACATGGTGAAAACTCGACTAAGCGAGAATCCTGAACAGTCACCCAACTGAGCGCTAACCGCGCCCGTTCATGCTTGACATTCGAGATCTTGCCCAAGTCGGAAGTTACCACGCAGCTACTGCCGTCGGTGACGAATTTTTTATATTAACCAGTTAGAAAAATACAGCATTACAAAAACATTTGGCCCCACTTGAAAAAAATATAAAAAAAGTATACACATTCAGTGATGGTGAAAAGAATAAAGGTGAGAAGAGAGAAGATGAATAGTGCGTATGTGTGTGTATGGGAGAAGAGGGAGGATATAAAGTAATGAAGGACCGGATGAAAGAGAGGAATAGAGAGTTGGTGTTTATATGTGGAGGTGCAAATGATTTGTGTTTAGGGAAGAAGGAGGAAAGGAAGGATAAAGAGCTATTGTGAAATAGATGGAGGAAAGGAATAAGGACTTGGTGCTCATAGTAACAGATATGAATTATATGTGCATTGGAGGAAAGGACGCGAAAAAAGGATCGAGAGTATTAGGAAATTGATAGGAGGAAATAAATGGAGAGTGTTATAAGGGAGAGATTGAAATTCTACGCGTACGGAATAAAAAGAGAAGAAGAAACAAATGGAAGAGAAGAATGAGAAGTTGGTATTCTTGTGGTAGATTAGAGTGCCTTGACTAGAGAGTTAGGGAGCAAGGTATAAGATAGAGAAAGCTAGACGTTTTAGGGACATTTTGAGAATGGGGAAGTAGACCGGGAGAATGGAATTTTTTTGAACCTTCCAGAAGAAGATTTATAGTTTACCTGTAATGTAATACCAAGGGGGCCAAGAGGAAATATTTTTTACAGGTAGAGGTGATGCCGTAAAAGATTACATTCTGGCAAAAGAAAGAATATACTTTCCGTTGATAGCGACATGAGGATGGAGAAATAGGAACTTAACATGGGAACAATAGATCACGATAAAATCTTCAGTGAAAAAAACGAAGGGAGGAAGGAAGGTGCATAAAACGCTTCGAGAAAGCGGTTCAGAAAAATGAATGAAAAGAAAATTAAGGGCATACATGAAGTATTCAAGATAGAAATGTCGGAGAAGAATTGAAAGAGACTGTTGGGGGTAAGAGATAAATGAGGCAAAAATATGAATTGAAAGGCTCGAAAGGAGTGAGGAAACAGGTGAGGGTGACTGAGAGAAGGAATTACTAAAAAATGGTGGCAAAGGAGTGAATAAAAATATGTGGAGGATTGGCGATGAGGTTCGGAAAGGAAGAGGGTGGCCGGGAGAATGGAGAGCAGGACTAGTGGTGCTATTGTTTAATGGATGAGAGAGGAGGTTAGAAGAACATAGAGGCATCCCAATTACATGAGTAGGATATGAAATTCACACGAAAGTGCTTGGAAATAGGTTGGAAAGAAAGTTGGAAGAAAAAATATATACTACACGTCCAAGCAGGGTTTAGGAGATAAACACAAGTAATATCTGCGTGCTAAATTTCTTAACTAATGGGAACTCTGGGCAGAAGAAAGGGAAACTAGTTGCACTGTTAGCAGATTTTGGTGCAGCATTTGACTCCGTCGATAACAGGGTGCTATAAAAGTCTGTAAAAGAAAGAGGTTTGATAGATAGGATAAAAGAGATATTTATGGAGAATGAGATAAAGTTGGAAAATTCGTGAGAAGACAGAGGTGCGGAATTTTAGACAGGAAGAGGACCCCAGCAAGGGTGCCTGTTTAGCCCACTTCTGATTGATATCCTATTGGCAGACTTGCAAGAAATGATGTAGAGGTAGGGATGAGTTTTGCTTCCTACTGTTTCGGTTTTGAGCAGGGGAGAAAAGCGAACTGGAGGTGAAAAGGATATTCGAATTTACGAGTAAAGAAATGGGACAAGTGTTGGATAGAGAAAAGAGAATGTTCAAGAACGACTGAAGGATAGGAGTGTGAATGTTCGACTAGTAAGTATGGTAAATATTAAGTTATATAGTGGAAATTTAAGGACGAAGAGAGCGTAAGAGAGTGGAATGTGTCCATAGGAGTTATTTAAGGGGGGATATAACGTGAAGTGCAGCTGCTCAGGGTTGAATGTTGAGGGAATAAGTTGGGCGAGGGAGAATGGTGGTCAATCTGAAAAATTCTTGAAATTTTGAATAATAACTAAGGTGAGGAGAGGAGAGCAGGGTTGCTTGAGCCTGTTATTATGAATGAATGGAAAAGGGTGATGTAGGATAGCCGGAATAGGAGGAAGAGAAAGAGAAAGAGAGTCAAAATGATTGCCTTGGCAAGGGACGGAGAGGAAGGATAGTATCGGATGGCGAAGAAGAAGGATGATTCAGAATACCTAAAGGAGGTAAAGGAGAAGAACCAATAGAATGGAGTGGTGAGATTCAGAAGAGGAGTGGTGGTAAGGGGATAAAGGTAGTGAATGCATGCAGATAAAGTCTGTGTAGTGTATGTAAGTATAAGCAGGAATGATTGGTGCATGTGTTAGAGAGGTGAAAAAGAGTTAAAGCGGGAGAGGAAAGTGTGTACAGAGAAATAAAATGGATTTTGGATGAGAATGGACAGTCTGAAGAGAAGATAACGTGACCGTTGGTAAGACAGTTTATAAGGATTGTAGATAGGAAATCGTCGATGGTTCTCTAAGGATTCTTGAACCTGCAAAAAGGATAGAGTATCAACAAATTGAGACTTAATAATTTACCTTGAGAATACCGCGTATGTGCATTTTGGCAATCATTTCAGCAGTAAAAAGAAATGTAACAATGAGGTCGCAGACGAAAGTGACATATTGAAGGGATGGTACTTTTTCAAAGGTCTTTGGAGTGTTTAGACAAACCGAAGCTAGGGAAACAAGGGCACAAAGCCTCATTAATCTCCGGACCCACAGCTGGAATTAAAAATATAATTCAATGTTTAAAATTGAGTTAAGAGTGCCTAACTGTTTAACAATTTTTCTTACCTTCTTCTTTAATATAAGAAAATAAAGTATTTTCTTACCTTGTTCACCCACTCGATGTCGGCACTCTCGTTGAGGAACTCCTCCGGGCCATAATCGGCCAGGACGGGTTCCCCTTTGAGGCTTTGCTTTCGCCCCAACATCATAATGGGGATTATGTTTGCAATGGTGAGGCCTGAAAGTTTATCTGATTAAGCAAAAAAAAAGAGTTTTTTATTTATGTTCCTTTTACCAGAGTGAAGTGATTGAAGATTCAGTAAATGAGTACAAAAATATAAGAAAACTAAGTTAAAGTAAAGATTTTGTTGAATTAATACTTGTATGTTCATCTGTCTGTAAAACATAGAGTCTGACCAATAAGGAGACGTCTTCTTTCCTAGTTGGATTCCTTTTAAACTGAGAAGGAAATTTCAAAATTTAGAGGAATTTAGAAAAAAATTGCCTAATAGTAGGAATAGCTGTAGGTGCTCTTTGATGTTGTATTCGGCCGGGGCCGGAATCCGATCACGAACATAGTTCAGTCACGTTTGTCAAGGAGCACGATGTCAGGTCTTTTGTGTTTGTTAAATAGGGACTGTTGTCGAGATATTGTAGTTCCAGTATATTTGGCACTCCTCAACAGAGTCGCGGCTAACGCCATAAGAGCGGTAATAATGGCAAAGCACTCTCAAGGCCATATTGTGTCTGTTAATACACGTCGTTACTGCGTGAATAGGACAATTCAATAGTTTATGCCATAGGTTTTCAGAGAGCTCAAGACACGCCCTGCACCTTCCGCTAGCAACTTCTCGACGTACTGTGCTCCTACGGTATGCTAAGGTGAAAATCACACCACCTGGCACGCAAAAATGAAACTTTATGTTCCTGAATCGAGTCCAGGTGATTTGAGGAAAGCAAACGTTGTCTCATGTGTCAAGGATTGATCTTTTACAATTTTGTAAAAGTTTCCGTGCATCACCTTGTCTTCATGTTGTTTTGGGAAGTTTTTGATCTCCGCTTTCATTATCTGTGCTTTCAGAAGTGAGGCATGTTGATGAAGTAATGCACTGTTTTAACTTCTGATGGTGAGGTTTAGGGCAAGGGTTCAGCTGCCTGCTCCGCGGCTTTGTAGGGGAACGTTTGCGATGATATGAGCAATACTTAGGATAAGTCGGTTGCTAAGGCATTAGAGATAGAGAAGTCCACGTCCGCTTTTACGGCATGCGATGTGGAAGTGCGGAACGGACGATTTAAGATGCAAGCTTCTCTTCATATGCATTATCCTGCGTGTAGTGATATCAAGGGCCTGAGCTTGTTCTTCGTCCATGGAACCACCCCAAACGAATAGAGTAGAACCGGGACGGCAAGCATGTTAGTCGCAGATATCTTGTTCAACG
>WSXT02066280.1:0-12466 GCA_011762715.2 Neuroterus valhalla | reverse complement strand
CAACTTCTTAACTTTTTTGATATTGACTTTGGATGTTTCCTGTTTTCATTGTTAAAAAAATCAAAACGTTAAAGACAATCGGCGTGAACATCGGAAAAAGAAAAATGAAAGTGGAAAAGTTGAGCAATGCACCTCCCAGCGCAAATGGATTGAACAGAATTTTAACGAATTTCTTTTGAAAAAATTGTTTCCTCCATTTATACTTTTAAAAATAAATATTTATTCTTTTCCCCTTTTTCCCCCTTTTTCGTGAAAAAATCACCCTATTTCCTCTTTTTTTATCTCATTTTACGCTGTGCACCCTGTATACTTAGAACTTATATGAATATTAAGATTTTTTTCAATATTTTATTGCTCTCTGTTAGGTCAATCCCGAGAAGAGTAAAAAATAAATATGAAAAATGTCCTTATGATAAGGAACAGGGGATTTTAGAAGAGACATCTATAATTCTGTATTCAAACAGGAAAGTTATACCCGGATTTAAAAAAAAAGTATACCCAATGAAGTATAATTCTGACTTAAGACAGTAAATTTAAAAATAGTAATTTTGAGTTGTAAAAGAAAACTGTACAAATAAGTTATATGCAATTCTGAATTGGATCAGAGGATTTCCAGAAAAGAATTATACTTCAGATCTGGGACAAGCAATTTTCCAAAAGAATTATAATTCTGACTTGAAAGAGGAAATTTTCTGGAAGAATAATAACTCCGACTTAGAACATTGAATTTTCCAAAAGAATTACAATTTCAACTTTGAACACGAAATTTTCCGAAAATAATCACATTCTGATTCTGATTTGGAACTGGGAATTTCAGAAAAGATTATTATATGGAGCAATTTGGCAAAAACCTAGATAGGAATGCCTTCCTTTCAAAATAAATAAAAATAAATTTGTTTTATCTTAAAGTCTCCTATTAAACTGTTTTTTAAGACTGTTTTTTTCAACTTCAGATGTAGTACTCTGCACCACTTGTCACCCGACAGACAACATAATCGCTTCCGCAGCTTTGGAGGGTGATAAAACGATAAAATTATGGAAGAGCGATACGTAGATGAAGTTTAGCTCTTCCAATAAGGTCTGTACAAATTCTGCGTTCGTCTCAGAAAGCTACTATTATCATAAATCATAATATTAACGTGTAAATCAGTGATAATATTATTTTCATAAATAAACACACAATGCAGTTGTTAAATATTGGTTGCTAGAGAGGTAGTTTTTCGAATTGAAATATATCCATCTAAAATTAAAAACATTATCTTGCTTTACTAGATGAAGTATGTGAAACATTTGATGTTCAATTTTTTAAAGTGAAAATATCATCTTCGATCTTCTTCTTCTTCTATATATATCAAAGTGAAAATCAGTTCTATCGCCTATAACTACCGAACCACTACACGTAATGGCGTTAAACTTACGTACAATTATTCGGTATGTCGCTCGGAAAGCTTTCGACTTCATTCCGATCGCGGAATTATTGTCATTTTTGCAACAACGAGCAACAACGACGGGCAAATGTCAACGACCAGCTATCTCAGCGGCGGCGAAGCTGCCACCACAGGGCTCACCTAGTATTCTTAAACCTTCGCCTGTATCAGGGATTATTGAGAGTACGTTTGAAAAAACCCAATGCTTTTTCAAAAATAAAGCAGTCAATGTTATCCGAATAAAAAGTAAAATTTATGCAAGGAGGCCCATTAGGAAAGCATCAAATTTAATATGAAGGTTTTTTTTTCAATTTATCTAAAATCTGACTTTGATATCATTGTATGTATTCTCCCCTCCCATCGGTGCTTTTATTGAAATTGATACGTACTGATTTTTCTTCTTCTTATTTAAAGTACTGTACAAAGATGATACGATACAATGGCAGAAAAATAGATTTTTTCATGTTATGTAGCAGTCCCTGTAGAACTTAGAAATATGCATTTTGGAGTTGACATCAACCATTAATCAAAAAGATCTATTTTAAAGCCGTTATACATTTTTATATTTCAATTACATAATATGTCTCGTAAGTCTTAAAAACTTATGAAATTTCAGATTGTGCGAGAAAGATATTTTATTACGAAAACTTTGTGAAGCTACATAAGTAATAAAACTTACTGCATGAACTACTTCGAACGACTTTTAATTTCCTTTGAATCCTTCATTATATTGTAGCAGATATTATAGAAGAGAAATATGAGCATGTTTTAAAATCAAAAGTTTTAGGCATATTTTCAATTAGGCTGGATTAAATTTAAATTTTACATTCGTGAATTATTCAGTCATTCGCAATTTTGAGTATTTCAGACTAGAATCATTTCGAATCCGTCACCTAATTTTGAAAATTCCTCAATTGGATTTTTTCAAAGTCGAGATATTTAGAAACTTTTTTTTTAACGTCTTCAAATTCTTCAGACTATAAAATTTGAGCAATGCGAAATTGGAAACTTTCCAAGAAACGGTTTCTATTTTTGGAGCACCTCAAGTTGAGTGCACATTTTAAGGTTTATAAATTACAGTGGCCTAAAATTTGTTAGAAAATAGAAGGTCTATCCAAAAAGCTGTCAAGTTGGGAGGAACAATGCGAATAAGGAAAATAAATGTGAAAAAAAGTTTTTTTACTCTTAGAACAGATTGGAAAAATGCTGTCAGCGGTTTTTTTTTATTTAAAAAAAAATGTACTGTTAGATCAATTTTATTGGGGGCGTTTTATTATAATAAAGTGGAAATAGAAATACTGCAGTTGAGTGAAAGTCTAAATATTGTTAAAGCAGAGAAAAACCAATTTTGATTTTAACGCAATTTTTTATTTTCAGTCACTTGAGTCTACAATCTAAAGATTTTTTAAATCCGATTGTTTTGAAATTTTGAGAAATATTGATGCTTTATATAATCAAGAAGGAGAGATATATTTTCAGTTTCAGCACGACGGTTTTCCTCAACTTTTTTTCTCAATTTGAACGTTGGAACTAACATTGGGTGAGAAAGAGAGAGAGAGAGAAAGAAAGAAAAAGAACGTATGGAACCTGTTTTCAAGGTATCCCACGTGGAACACAGTAAAAGCGGCGGGGATGAAAACAACGGTACTTTTGGGCGACGCTTCGTCAGGAATATCACACATGATTTTTTCAAGAGAAAACAGAAAAAAACAGTTAATTAGGAGTAGGGCTTAGCCAAAGTTAGCAAAAATGATTAGAGAGAACAAAAGTCAAACCAAAGCTAGTAAAAAGGTAAAATATTTTGGTCTTCTTTCCATTGCCAAGTGTCACTTTCAACCGGTGAAAGAAAAGTACGTTAGTGCATCGAAAACAGAAGAAAAGAAAATGATTATTCTTCTAAATTTTTACATTTATTTTTACAGAATGGCAATGTCGTCAGTGAACAAATCCTTAACACAAAAGTGAAAGTAATTTTAAAATTGTTAATTTATGTTGTTGTGGCGCCAGCTGTGCTGTATGGACTATTTTTGTTGTTCCTTCAATATAGAAGTTATTTTTGTAAGTTACATGTTCAAAAAATGTATCTGGAGGAAAAGAGAGCGATTTTCAGGATTTATGCGAAAAATGCGGAGAGTGGTAAGTCTATGGATTTCATTAAAGTTTTAAGGTTCTTAAAATAAAGAGATTCACAGATTGATAAGTTCCAATTTCCTAAAAAAAATTTATTTGATTTCTTTAAAATACGTAGTAAACAAGAGGTTTCAATCACAAGTCTTAGCGAATGATATTATACGTTTACAGTTCATACAAATTTGTATGATTTAAAATTGGATGCGTTCAAAAATGAACTTAAAACTTTGGAGGAGTTGTGAAGTTTTACAACTTCAAAGTGCAAGCATTTGGGATATAAATTTGAAGAACTTCCGCAATATTTCTAGTTTCATTTGAGAGACAAGAAACAATTCATATTTTTCTTCAAAATTTAGGTTAATTATGCGGTTCCGAGTTGAAATATTTGGAGTATGAACAAGTGTTAAAAATCTAACAATTGTGCCTGAAGATGATGGAATAAGGTATTTCGGGTTTTGGTCGTGATAATGAAATCAATGAAGGCTCAAACCTACAGAAGGAATTATTACCTTAATTTTTCCAAAAAATATGTATTTATCACGTTTTGTTTTCTTCACCTTATTCATCTGATTTGAGATAGGAAATTCCTTTTCGAGTTAAAAAAATAACTACTTGTTTGAAACCTCTGGTTGAAATTATAACTACTTTGAAAAAGCAATTCATCTTTTTTTGTTGAAAAATTCAAGTATTGAGTTAGGCAATGATTTTTTAATTTGAAAATTGAACTATTTCTTTGATAATCCTGATACTTCGTAGAAACTTTGGCTTTTTTGTAGAAAATTAATCTTTATGGTCGAAAATTCATTTCTTGCTTAAAATGCATCTATTCATTTGAAGATTCATAATTATATCTGAAAATTCACCAGTTTGGTTGAAAATCAATTACTTTAACTGAAAACTCAACTGTTTCATTTTTAGTGGAAAACTGATCTTTTCCAGTTCAAAATTCGCCAATTTGGTGAAATTTTGTCTTATTGAATTGAAAATTCAATTCTTTCTATCTTGTTGAAAAATCGATTTTTTGTAGAAAATTAGCTTTTTTTTTTAAAGTTGATATTCTTCTTCAAAAATTCTTCTTTATGGTTAAAAATTCAAGTTAAAGTCAAACATTTTTCATTTTGGTCGAACATTCATCTAGTTGAAAATTCTTATGTTTGGTTTAAAATTAATTTTTCAAGCCAAAAATGGCACTGTTCAATTTTTGTTTGGAAATTTTTAATTTCATGGTTCGAATCTTAACTATTCTGTTGAAAAATTGTATTTTTTTGTTGATAATTGTATCGTTTCAGATAAACATCCGTCCTTCTGGTTTAAAATTCAAGTACTTCAGTTGAACATTTATAATCATTTCATTTGATTCTTTATCATTTTGTGTATAAATTTAATAATTTATTTGACAGTTTTTTTTGTTTGTTCGAAGATAGATTTTTTTGTTGGGAGTTAGTTTTTTTTGGGTTATAAGTAATTCAACATCGATTTTTTCTCAATTTAAAAATTGAGTAATCAAATTTAGTTAAATAATCTTTTCCAGTAAAGTTATTCATCTGTTTGAAAACTCGACTCCTTCGGTTGAAGATTCTTTTTTTTTAGTATAAAACACTTATGCTTGGTTTGGAATTGGTTTTTTGAACTAAAAATGTTACTGTTCCATTTTTGGTTAAAAATATTAATTTTGACTCTGAAATTCGACTATTTTGTTAAAGCATGATATTCTTTCTTAGAAAATGATTGTTTCTATTTGGAAATTAATCTCCTTGTTTGAATATTCACCTTCGTCGTTGGAAAATGAATTGCTCCAGTTAAATATTTATCTTTTTAGTTGAAAATTCGTCTTCTTGTTTTGAAATTGAACTTTTCCGGTTGAAGATTTTTGTTATCGTAGATTGATTTTTTAAATTGTAAGTTTAACTGTTTCAATTTTTGTAAGAAAATGATATTTTTTTGGTGAAGATTAGAGTATTCTTTTCAAAATTGATTTATTTTGCAATGTTTGATCTGTTGTGTTAAAGGATATTTAAAATGAACGTCATGAATAAAAATTAACGTTTGCGTTTTGCGACAAATATAAATATTATGCTTCTAGTTGACCGGGAAAATTGAAAAAATTGACCTTGAAGAACCGGGAATTTGAAATCGGCCGCCGAATCGCCATCCGGCATCTATACATCTTTCTGTAGAAACCATTTCACATTGATGCTTTAATATTTAAACGATTTTTCAGTGTTCGATATTTAGTTTTTCTCAAATTCTCCTAATGTGGATCATCAAGAGTGATTGAAATTGAAATTTCAATCTTCAGGAGTTTATCGAGCAATGCAAACTTTGCACGACTTAAATATCGAAGATGAAAATTCTTTAGAATGTCAAATCCAGAGCTATCTAAATTATTTGAATGAAAATTTCAAACATTCTTGATAAACATAGACTTTTTTGAAATGTTAAGCTCTTAGCATACAAACGATGTTAAATTATAATATGTATTATTAAAGTTTTGACAGGCAGAAACTTGTTCTAAATTTATAGACACCGGATATTTGAAACACGTCTTCGCTGTTTTGGATCGCCTTGGGTTTCAACAAGAAACAACCACAGATTGGGATTTACTATGGGCTCATGATTACCCTTTTAGTGTTCTGAAATCAAACCTAACAAACTTGAAGACTCACCAGAAAGTGAATCATTTCCCGGGTTGTGGATACATAACAAACAAAGTAGATCTTTCAACAACCGAAGGACAATACACCCCTGTCTCTTTTAAAATCCCAGAAAACCAAGAAGCTTTGCTCACTTATGTTAGAGAAAATCCTGAAAAATCCTTTGTCCAGAAATCAAATGCTCATCGTGGAATAGAAATAAAAAAAATCGAGGAATTAAATCTCACAACCGAAGGATCCTTTGTCCAGGAATTTATCGACCGTCCTTTTCTCGTCGATGGTTACAAATTTGACATTGGTATCTACACTGTGATAACCTCCATAGATCCTTTGAGAGTTTATGGATACAAAGGAGACGTTCTATTCAGATTTTGTCCTGTGAAATATCATCCCTTTGATCCTAATAACCTGGACAAATACGTCGTTGGAGATGATTACCTACCAATTTGGAATGTGCCATCCCTGAGGAATTATTACGCGAAATTAGGATTTTCAATGAAAGACTCTTTCGATGCCTACGTTAGATCAAAAGGAAAAGATCCTCAGAAAGTGTGGGATGATGCTTTCGATGCGATAAGAGAAATAACTTTGAAAAAAGAAGTGCAGATTCGCGAAGTCACGAAACGTTTTGGAAATGGAAGGAATTTTTTCGAGTTAATGAGATTCGATTTCACTCTCGATGAGGATTTGAATGTTTATATTATGGAGGCGAACATGTCTCCGAATCTTTCCTCTGCTCATTATCCACCGAATCAATTATTGTATGAACAAGTTTTATTCAATCTTTTTGCTTTAATTGGAGTTGGTCGGAGAACAAGGAGCGATACGTTGAGAATAAGGTATTCAAACCTAAAATTTGTAATTGAAATGCATAAGATGGTTAATTTCAGATATTACAAATAAGTGATTCATTTTTCAGGGATAAGGGAGAAATCAAAATGGAAGTAGCTGATAAGAATTTGGTAGTTTTGCCTGATGTTTGTTCAACTTGTGACGATTGTTTCCAAGTTGAATGTCAGTTATGTAGGGGTTGTTATACTGATGACTGGAGAATCATCTTGACCCAAAGTTTTTTGGAACATCATAATAAAATGGATTATAAGAGAATATTTCCACCTCCGATTGTAAGTATTTAAGTTGAACGCTTTCTTATATAACTACTTAAAACATTCCAGTAACGTTTTAATCCAACCCATTTGTGTACACAGAAAACATAATCTGTGAACTTTCTTGTACGCAGAAGAAGAATCGAGAATGAATGTATTTTTTCAATCACAGATTATATCCCAAATTCTCCAGAAACACGAAATTGATCCTATTCTTGAGCTAAATTAATTGAAACAAACATTATTTCGATCAGTTTGAAAAAGCGCCATACAATGGAAAGCAACAAAACTCGCATCCGTGGAATTTTTAATTCTCATAAATAATGCATTAGTATAGCTCTGTATTTTATGGAATTTTATAGAAATATCAAACAATATCTACTTTTTCACAAGAAATCGTTCAAAATTATGTGAGGTTATATGAAAAACTGATTTTTTTCGAGCAAAAGATTGACAGAGCTGTTAGCTTTCGGACATATGTCTCACGAACTAGTTTTATACTTGCCAATCGCTCAAAAATTTACACATAAATTTTGAATTAGAGGCCATTTAGATTCCTTGCTTTAGTAACCTAAAGTTACCTAAAATCTTTCAATTAGCAAAACTAGATTTCTGACGGAAAAATGCAAATGCAGTATTTTATTGGAAGGCATGCATGCATGCATGCATTCCACTTAAAATGTTTATCGAATGTTTGTTGATGGATTTTAATAAAAATATAAAAATCGAATGGAAGTGGGATGATTCTTCAAAAATAAATATAAATATTTACGAAAGAATCTATAACCAATTAGCTATAAAGAGTAAGGTACATATATGGAAGACAGATTAAAAATGAAATAAAAAATGAACGATAATTTGTATTACCAGGGTGGCGATCCGGCGAACGATTTCAAATTCCCGGTCATTTCCCGATTTTTCACGGTCAAGTTTTTCCATTTTCCCGGTCCACTTGAAGTAAAAGATTTATATTTGTCGCAGAACGCATTTATTTTTATTTATGTCGTTCATTCTAATCATCCTTTAACACAACAGATCAAAAATTGCAAAATTAATCAATTTTGGAAAGAATATTCAAATTTTCGACAAAAGATATCATTTCTTTTACGAGGATTGGAACAGTCAAACTTATAATTCAGAACATCAATTTACGATAACAAAAAAAAAAACGGATTTCCAACCAAATAGTTAACTTTTCCACCGAGAAAAAGAATTTTCAAAAAAAAAAGGTAAATATTTAACTGGAGCACTTCAATTTTCAACCATGAATGTGAATATTCAAGCATGAAGATTGATTTTCGAGTGAGAAGAATAATTTTCCAAGCAAAAATACAACGTTTCAACAAAATAGTCGAATTTCGAACTAAAAAAGAAATAACTGTTTCTAACCACAAATGGAACACTAAAATTTTTAGTTTAAAAAACCAATTTCCAACCAAGCATAAGTTTTAGGCTAGAACAAAGAATCTTCAACTGAAGGAGTTGAATTTTCAAAAAGACAAATTAACTTTTGCTGAAAAAGAGAAATTGTCAACGAAAATTTGAGTACTCAAATTTTAAATTGAAAAAAATTGATTTTTAACTGAACAATTGAATTTTCAACTGAAACTATGGAATTCTCAATTGAAATAAGTACAATTTTGAGATACAAAAAAATACATATAAGGAAAAAAAACAACTTTCAACAAACAAGAAAAACTAACTTTCAAACAAATTATCAAATTTTTATACAAAATTTTGAAGACTCAAATAAAGTTTTAAATTTTTAACTAAAGTAGTTGAATTTTAGACCACAAAGACGAATTTTCAACTGAAATGAGGAACCTTCGACTAGAATAAATTTTTGGATAAAAATCAATTTCCAACCAAAAAATACAATTTTTCAACGAATTGGTTGAAATTTAAACTATGAAAATCAAAATTTTCAAAGAAAAATGGAATAGTGACATTTTTGGCTTGAACAATTAATTTTAAACCAAACTGAAGAGTTTTCAACCATATGAATATTCGATTAAAATAAAAAATGTTTAACTATATAACTTGAATTGTTAACCGCAAAGAAGAATTTTTTAAGAAGAATATTAACTTCCGAAGAAAAAGATCATTTTCTACCAGAAAATCGACTTTTCAACAAAATATGTGGAGTTTCAAGTTTCATTCTCAATTATAAAAGACTAATTTTCACCGCATTGTCCAATTTCGAACTAGAAAAGATCAACTTTCCACTAAAAATGAAGCAGTTAAATTTTCAGTTGAAGAAATTGATTTTCAACCAAATTGATGAATTTACAGGTATAATGATGAATCTTTAACTGGAATAGATGTACTCAATGCGAAAAGATGAATTTTTGACCACACAGATAAATTTTCTACTAAAAGGCGAATTTCCTACTAACTACATAAATTTTCAAAGAAATAGCTTAATTTTCGAATTCAAAAATTAAAGTTCAACCTACTAACTGCATTTTCACCAAAAAAAGATAAACTGATTTTTAACAAAGTAGTTACAATTTCAACTAGAGGTGGATTTTGAATCGAAATAATGCAACTTTAACATAAAAATGTAACTCTCATCAAACAGGTTTAAATTTTAAACAAGCAGTTGATTTTTCAACTCAAAACGGATGAATTTGCAATGAACAATTCAAACAAGTTTTCTATCATAATTCAGAAATATTTCTTCTTCGGAATACTACTTCTACTCTTAAAATTTCTTGAATTACTGTGTTCTTTTGAAATTAATAAGAGGGAAAATTGTGACGAATTTTGGATTGGAGGAACGATTTTTTTCAAATTCCTCTCTCCTAAATCCAAATCATAATCATTTTAAAAAGTTCCCTGTTCTATGCACAAAAATTCCCTGTTCCAAGTGAAATAATATTTCTTTACTGAAACTTCCTTTCCTAAAACAGAAACTATGATTATTTTTTGAAATTCCTTGTCCCAAGTCAGATGAATGAGGAAAAGCAAATAACACGCGATAAAAACATTTTTACGAAAAAAATTTGACATCAATTCTTTCTGTATGTTTGCGCTACCATCAATTCGATTATAATTTAAGTCAGCTAAAAAATCTCACAGAGCAAAAAATTTGCAAAACATTTTTCTCGTAATGAAAATAATATAAATTCTTCCTCTCAGATGAGAAGATATCTTTTTGATTCATAAAGAGAAAGCAATCATTTCTCGTATTTTTTTGGTATTTCCCGGTCAAGTCGCCACCCTGATTACTCATGAAGTCGAATGAAAATGCTTGATGAACCTTTAAGGTGTTAATTATTTTGTGAAGATATGAAAATGCGTGACACATCAAATCAAATTAGAAACTTATTATTATCTATCACAAGAGAAACGAACTTTTATTCATTTTTTAGTCGAAAGGTATGGTGCTGAAAGACTTCACTCTGAGAAATCAACTCCTGATAAGATGGTTCCAAGGAAAATGTGAGATCGATCCGACCTGGTGTGGCTGATATTGTGCAATTTTTATCTAGAGGAAACAGGAGGGATTCTGGGCCATTATAAGAGATTACAAAATCCTACTTCGTATCAATATTGCTTTTATTTTGATTTATAACAAAACTCAACTTATTTATAAACACAAATTACACAAAATTTTACAGACTGACATCAAGAATTCGTTTAAAAACCCTACATCAACTCAAAATGAAAATCCACATTCAAAACCTCACGATTCAATCAGCTTCAGTCGGATTTTTACGACTTTTCTTAACTTTTGATTCCGGCGCATTCGGATTTTCCCCCTTATAAAAGTCTTTTAATAATTGCATCGCTTCCTCTCCTTTAACATTCCCAAGTACTTTTACTTTTGAATCACATACTTTTGCTACTTCGAAAACGCTATTACATCCCCCAAATCTATCGTTGGCACAACCAAAAACGATGCTTTGAATTTCCAATTCATGAAGGGCGGCTGCGCACATAATACAAGGTTCCACTGTAACCACAACATCAATATTTTGAAAAACGTTCTTATAATCTAATTGTTTTTCTTTGCAAAAACTAAGTACTTCATCAATGCAATTCAATTCTGCATGACGAGTGGCGTTTCTTGTCTCGTTGACGGTATTGCTGCCCGTTGCGATTACTTTATTCTTATAAATAAACAAACAACCCACAGGAACTTCACCCACTTTTAGTGAGTCTTTTGCCTTTTCTAAAGCTATGTCCATCCATTTATTTAATTCCATCCTAGGAAAATTATAGAAATAAAAATAAAATATAAAAGTATTCCTACCCTGTGGTAGTTCCCTGTTAGGATCGTTGTAATAAATTATGAGTTAAAGCAAACAAGTCGACGATACATAAAAGATATGTAAAGAAGTCGAAGAGTATTTTTAAATAATACTGAATTCGGTAAAGTCTCGTTTGAAGAATTATTTTGCGAAGAATTCAATCAGCTTTTGATCTTCTAAGGTTGCTTTTGCCTTTTCGGGCCAGTTTTCGTTATGCAGGGCTCTTGGACTCGGGTGCGCCATATAAATCACCTGCAATCAAGCAAAATATTCGATCTACAAAATAAAAATTAATATTTATCAGTTCATTTATGTTATAATTGAATTCCCCAATTTCTTTGTAGATAAAAGTGCGGATCCTCTGACGTTTAATTTGGAAATTAAGTGAACTAATATTTAAAGATGCTCGAGGACGAAGTCATTAAAAATTGAATTTTTTTTTTCAACAGATGGGATGCTAAAGAGCTTGCAATGACTAAATTTGCGTGCAATTATTTATAACCTAATGCAATGACTGGAAACATGATCTTGAGTAACAACATTCGGGAAGTTACTTCTGAAGGACAAAAATCAAATACAAAAAAAATCTTGTTCACGATCTTGTAGGGCCCCCAAGAAGAAACATTTTTGCTCGCTGACTTTATTTTCCATCTTACGTTATTCGGCTAAAAATTCTCAATTCCTTTTATATTTTTGGATTTTGAAAATGCGAAGACTCTGACAATTTTGTTTTTATCAAAAAAAATCATAAGGATAAATTGTTTCATTTTCACCTACTACAAGAAACCGTACTTAAAATTTTTGAGTCTTGGAAAGAAAAATCCAAAAAAATTTTCAAAATGCTCCCCCTCTTCTATTTTTGATCCAAAACAGCTGGTTAACGAACTCGACTT
>WSXT02066269.1:0-12466 GCA_011762715.2 Neuroterus valhalla | reverse complement strand
CCCCTAATCGAGAACACTTTTTTGATATGTCTAATTGGACCCTTTAATGAAGCGTTCTCCAAAAAAAATTGGAAAAAGGAATTTTTCGGGAGCATAAGTACCAGATGCCTGGACTAATAATAATTTTCTGAAATTTGAGTCAGCTAGGAAAATCTCACAAAGCAACAAATTTGCAAAACGTTTTTCTTATAATGAAAAAAAGCATTCTTCCTCTCATGAAGAATAGATGTATTTTAATATTTCGAGAATCAGAGTGCAGGGAAGTTTAATTCTTTAAATCAAATGATAATATGTCTTTTTGATTCATAAAAAGAAAGCGGTCATTTCCCGGTTCCCTGGTCAAGTCGCCACCCTGGTATACAATATAAAACTCAATCAGAGAATTGACAATTGAGAAGGAGGTGGGGTGGGGTGATTTGCCACCCTAGGAGTAAAAATATTATAATAAACAGGGTCGATATTAAACTAGGGTCGAGTAAGCACCATGGCTCTTTGGCGATCGCAAGCATCGATTTGGTCGAATCAAATGCCAATCATTGGACGTTCGCCTTGGTCGAGCCGATGTCATGACCAAAACGTCGTTGTACATGGAGCGTGGGCCGTGGTACAACTCCACCGAGAACGACATTCCAGAACGTGAAATGCCTACCGATTTCTTCGACCCGCGTCGAGCCAGCTTTCCAGAAGAGCTGCTAAACTCGAGACATTTTCAATACGTCATCATACCAGAAATAAATAAAATCAATTAGCACAATGAGGGCACAAAACAATAAATAGCCTTCCTAGATTTCCCTCCTATAATGTTCGTTCCTGGAAATGATTTTTTTTTTCTAATCGATATTTCCTTCCATAATCCACATACTCTAAACGTCAGATTGTTGGAGCCTACTCAACATTTGCTGTATACGTCACTTGTATTTAAATGCACCACTTCATCAGTATTCTGAATTTAGAAATAAGAATTAAGTTCTTTGAAATGATGGGAAGATGAGATAAGAAGAATAGGAAAAGATTGGGCGATTCTCAAACGCAAGATACAGATTTTTAGTAAAAATAATTGAAACCGCAAAGGAGGAAAAATTCATGAGATACGCCTCAAAAGTATAGAAAATCGAACAGTTACTATTTATAGGTCATGTGTATATGCCGCACTGATAGAGATAATTTTACCTCTCGCCAACATGGAAGAATACATTTTCTGGGAGACAAGATAAGGTCGAAGTTTAGTATGACTCTATATTTAAATCCTTTACGGTCCATGCTCTAATACTCTAATTTCTAATATTACAGATAAAGGTTGACTTTCTAGTCCAGTAGTGCATGAGATACAGAAAGACCTCGACTACTGCTCTCATTGTTTCCAAAAACCTTACATTTATCAGTTACAAAGGGAAAATTTAATTAAGTTTTTAGAAATAGGAGTTAACCTACAAGTTATAAATTTCGAAAGCCCTTAAATGCTTTTGATACACACACACACACACACACACACACGCGCGCGCGCGCATTTGAACAACTTAGCAATCCATCAGGGGCCCTGCAATCTATGCAATTCCCAAAAAATCCCTCGAAAATTTCCAAACCATTTTCAGGGCTTGCATTCATGTCGTTCATTCTGAACATCATTTAACACAACAGATCAAACATGGCAAAAGAATTCAAATTTGACAGGAATACTCGAATTTTCAATAAAAAAAATATCATTTTTTACAAAAATTGAAACAGTTAAACTTACAAGTGGAAAAATTAATCTATGATAACAAAAAAAAAACAGGTTTCCAACAAAATAGATCATTTTTCAACCAATGTGATGAATTTCCAAATAACATTCTGAATCTTCAACCAGAACAGTCGAATGTCAAAAATAAAAAATAATAATTTTCAACCCAAAATGGAACAGTACCATTTTTAGTTTAAAAAACTAATTTCAAACAAAGCATAAGTGTCTTACACTAAAAAAAAGAATCTTAATCTGAAGGAGTTGAGTTTTCAAACAGATGAATCAACTTTTACTGAAAAAGATTATTAAATGAAAATTTGAATACTCAAATTTAAAACTGAAAAAAATAAATGTTTAACCAAAGCAGATCAAATTTTTTAATTTTCTCGGTCAACTAGAAGTAACATATTTATATTTGTCGCAAAACGCAAACATTTTTTTTTATGCGTGACGTTTATTCTGAACATTGCTTAACACAACAGATCAAAAATTGCCAAATAAATCAATTTTGAAAAAAATTCTTTAATTTTCAACAACAAAAAATATCATTTTTTTACAAAAATTGAAACAGATAAACTTACAAAAAAGAAAATCAATTCACGATAACAAAAAGAAACCGATTTCCAACAAAATAGTTCATTTTTCAACAAATGTGGTGAATTTTCAAATAACATTATGAATCTTTAACCAGAACAGTTAAATTTCAGAACAAGGAGATGAATTTTTATCTAAAAAGATCAATATTTAACTAGAGCATTTCAATTTGCAACCATGAAGGTGAATATACAAACAAGAAGATTAATTTCCGAATAGAAGGAAACATTTTCTGAAAAAATATAATGTTTTAACAAAATAGTTGTATTTCAAAGTCAAAAAATAATTATTTTCAACCGAAAATGGAACAGTAACATTTTTAGTTTAAATCAGAATGTGAGAACCAATTTTAATGAAGCATGAGTGTTTAATACTAAAACAAGATTCTCTAACTGAAGGAGTTGAGTTTTCAAACAGATAAAATATATCCTACTGAAAAAGATTATTGAACGAAAATTTGATTACTCAAATTTTAAATTTTAAAAATTGGATGTTCAACTGAAAAAATAGATTTTTGACTGAAATTATGGGATTCTCAATTGGAATAAGTTAAATTTTCATTTAAAAAAATTGCTTGTGGCAAAAAAACTATCTTTCAACAAACAAAAAAAGGCTCAAACAAATTATTACATTCATGCACGAAATGACGAATGATTCAATGAAATTGTGAATTGTTAACTGGAATAGTTGAATTTTAAACCAGAAAGACGAATGCTTTACTGAAATGCTGAACCTTGAACTAGAATAGTTCAATTTTTGACAAAAAATCACTTTTCAACCAAAAAATACAATTTTTCAACAAATTGGTTGACACTTGAGCTATGAAAATGAAAATTTTCAAACAAAAATGGAATACTGAAGTTTCAGCGAGATAATTGAATTTTTAATTCAAAAAGACGAATTTTCACCGAAATGTTGAATTTTCAACTAGAAAAAATCATTTTTTCACGAAAAAAGAAACATTTTAATTTTCAGTTGAAGTAATTGATTTTCATCCCAACTGATAAATTTTTAGGTATAATGATGAATGTTCAAATGAATATATGTATTTCAAGCAAAAACATGAATTTTTCCCATAAAGATTCATTTTCTACAGGAAAGGCAAATTTTCCACGAAGTTCATTCTCAAAAAAAAAATTTAATTCCAAAATTAAAAAATCAACGTTAAACTAAATACTTGAATTTTTACCAAAAAAGATGAATTGATTTCTAACAAAGTAAATACAATTTCAACCAGAGGTGAATTTGAATCGAAATAATGCAACTTTAACAAGAAAATTTGATTTTCAACATACAAGTTTGAATTCCAAACAAGTAGAGTATTTTTTAACGAAAAAAGAATGAATTTGCAATGACCAATGTAAACAAGCTTGAAGTACTTTATTTATTTGAAACTAGTGAAAAGGAACTTCAAAATTACGACGAATTCTGGATTGGAGGAACGATTTTTTAAAATTCCTCTCGTCTTAATCCGTATTATAATTAGTTTAAAAAGTTCACGTTCCATGTAAAAATCACCTGTTCCAAGTGAAATTATACTTCCTCACTGAAACTCCCTGCCCGAAAAAAAAACTATAATTATTTTCTGCAATTCCCTGTCCCAAGTCAGATAAATGAGGAAAAGCAGATAAAACGTGATAGATACATTTTTTTTTAAATAATTTAGATAATAAATCTTTATGTATGTTTGGGCTACCATCAATTTGATTATCAAATTTGAGTCAGCTAAAAAAATCTCACACAGCAACAAATTTGCAAAACGCTTTCCTTATAATGAAAAAAAAATCCTTCCTCTCATGAAGTATAGATGAATTTAAATATTTTGAGAATCAGATTGAATGAGCGTTATATTCTTTAAATCAAATAATAAGATATCTTTCTGATTTATAGAAAGAAAGCGGTCATTTCTCGTATTTTTTCGGTAGAATTTTTAATAGTCTAGGTTGAGTCAAGTAAATTCCCGGTCATTTCCCAGTTTCCCGGTCAAGTCCCTGATTTTACGTTTTATGGAAATCCCTTAGAACTTCTTGAAATCATTAAGAAGAATTTGAAATCAATGTAATCTTTTGCAGTTTCTTACATCCATTCTTTTGGAACCTCGAGACATCTATAAATTTCATGACATACTTGGGAATTCCAGGGCGTATCCAGTGACCAGACAGTTTATGATTCCGGGCTTTTTCCAGTTTTTTCATCCCGAATAATTCAAGGATGTTTTTTTTTCTTTATTCTTCACCAACTCGGTCGCAAAGCATCGTACAGAAATAGTAATATTACCATGATACAGATACACATCATTTACGTCGTAGAGAAAACAATGATTCATTTACACGTGCCAAACTTATCCCTAACCACATACTGAAGTGATAAATTTTAATCGAAACTCCATTGCTGATCACGATTATGACGCTACCACCTGTTTATCGATGATTACCAAAATTCTTTTGATGTTAATTATCTGAGAATTAGAATATAAAATAGGTTTAGAACTGTCAGAATTCTCTATAAATTGGTCCAGCCATTTTGTAAAATTTTTAAGAAGTTATTGCATAAGAAATGAAAATTTCAATGTTTTCTTCAAATTTAATCATAATAAATAAGGTTTTTCACTCTGAACATGTTGCTTGAAATAACAAAAAAATTAGATGTTAAGAAATAAGACAATCATATTAGAATTTTCAAGATTCCGGAGATCATAAGATTCACATTGAAATGGAAATGTTAAATCGCTAATTACGATTTTTCGAAATTTTGGTCTTCAAGTGACTTCCAAAAAAGAATAAGCCCTCGATGTATTTTTAGTTGTAATTATTAATTACACAAACTTATCACCATTATTGTGGAAATGTGTGCTTGAATGGCACAATATGTTCAAAGTATGATAAAAAATGTTGGAAAAATTAATTATTTTTCTGCTGAGTGAGAAATTTATTAAATAAGGAATGATGAGGTCTCTATTGAATTTACTCAAAAAATATGCTTATTAAATTTTCCAATATTATTCTCCTCAACATGGGATGCCTTCGAATTTTTCCAACTCTTTCGAATCAACTTTGTCAAATGTTTATTATATGTATTATATTTTACTTGAAGTTTTATGGAGAAATCTGAATTTGCACTACTTCCGCAATATCATTTCGAATAAATCCTATGCAATAATTTGCAATCCCTGCAAATATTCTAAACTATTCCAAACCTCCTCAGTTTACAACTTCAATTTACAATCCCTTTAAATAATTGAAATCACGGTAGAGTCCACATTAGTAATGTGCTGTCCAAGCAGTTCTATGAAATTTTCTCAATAAGTATCGGTTGTCTTCAATTTGAACAATATGACATCAACGAGACACGGGCAAGACATATGTAGTCGATTCCAGACAAAAAGTGAGTCCATTACTCGGAGAATGTTAAACTGGGTGATTGTTTATAATACCATCTCAACAAATAATTTAAATTTTCCCAAATTCTTCATTAATTCCTCCCATAATAAATAAAATCATATTCAGCAAGAAATGTGGTTTTAACAACTATGATCAAAAGTATAAAGATGAAACTTCTACATTATTTTGTTTCTTACAATAAATTTTTCTGATCCGTGTAACGCGAACACAAACAAACACTGTAGTGCGCATGTGCGAGATGCTGATATACACCGCTACACACCGCTCTCAGTGGGGAGTGAAGGATGGACAGAAAGAAAGTTAGAGACGGAGAAGCCCGCACTTCCCCTGACAATGTTTCAGCGTTCACACACAAAAAGGCCTTTTATTTCCATAGAAACACTTGCCAAGTTCAAAATTTCGATTTGATTACACATATTTTTGATGGGCTTGCGTTGACAAAATTAGATGAAATTCTAATGCAAAATTTAGGGGTAGATATGAAGGTCACAATTTTCAGAATAAAGTTTACAAGACATAAAAATGTTGATTCAGTTGAACAAGCTAAACAAATCATTAACACAAAGGTCTATTTATATTCCACAATGATTCACGATGGGATCTAGAAAACAGGAAAATCACGAACTAAAGTAACTTAAACTTTAATATTAAATAGAATTTAAGAAGTCGATGAAAGAGAGAGTTTAACTATCAGTAATTATGGGTTAGAGTCTGAAAGAATTGAGAACTCAAATATATGACCTCTTCCTGTAAAAAAGTAATTTATAGTGACCGTTTCTCAAAAAAGTGACTAAAAAGTGATTTGGGAAAAAAAGTTGATAAAAGTGACTAAAGTGACGAAGTGGCAGCACTGAACATATTCTACCTTTAACGATTTATATTTTTACAGAAAGATTTTCCCAATAACTCAATATGTTCAAGTTCTTCAGTTGTGAACGTTCAAATGAACAAAATTCTTTTCCGACTGCTTTGATAACTAGAAATAGTGTTAAAATATTCATTTATTTCCATTGCAAATAGTAGATTACAAAAGAAACTTCAAATGCGTTACTTAGGAACAATATCTGTAAATAAGATAGAATGGCGAAAAAATATTTTGTTCATTTGAACGTTCAGATCTTCCAGGACATATGTTCAAAAATAATTTTAAACTCTAAACATAAAAATATTAACCTGAAAGAGGACGGAGAAATCAGTCATGGCCCAAAAAAAATCAGTTCATTCTTCAACCGAGAGAACGAATTTTCAAATAAAAAGATAAATATTTAAATGGAGCACTTCAATTTTCAACCATGAAGGGTAATATTCAAGCATGAAGATAAATTTCCAAGTAGGAAGAATAATTTTACCAGAAAAAATACAACGTTTTAATAAAATATACGAATTTTGAACTCAAAAAAATAACTGTTTTCAAACCACAAAAGGAAGACTAAAATTTTCAGTTTAAAAAACCCATTTCAAACCAAGCATAAGAGTTAGCTAGAACAAAGAATCTCCAACTGACGGAGTTGAGTTTTCAAAAAGATAAATTAGCTTTTGCTGAAAAAGAGGAATCGTCAATGAAAATTCGAATTTTACATTGAAAAAAATGGATATTAAACTGCACAATTGAATTTTTAACTAAACCTATGGAATTTTCAATTGGAAGAAGTAAAAATTCTAGTTAAAAAAAAAAATACTTATAAGAAGCAAAATAACTTTCAAACAAATGATTACATTTTTATACAAAATTATGAGGAATCAAATAAAATTTTAAATATTTAACAAAAGTAGTTGAATTTTAAACCAGAGAGACGAATTTTCAACTGAAATGATGAACCTTTAACTAGAATAGTTCGATTTTCGAAAAAATATCAATTTTCAACCAAAAAATACAATTTTTCAACGAATTGGTTGAAATTTGAACTATGAAAATAAAAATTTTGAAACAAAAATGGAATAGGGACATTTTTGGCTTGAAAAATTATTTTTAAATCAAACATAAGAGTTTTCAACTAGATGAATGTTCAATAAAAAGTAAAAGATGTTTGACTGTATTACTTGAGTTGTTAACCGTAAAGAAGAATTTTTAAGAAGAATATTAAGTTCCGAAGAAAGAGATAATTTTCTACAGTTTTTCGACTCTTCAACAAAATATGTGAAGTTTCAACGAAATAATTTCTCATAATGAAAAAAAAAAAATTCTTCCTCGCATGAAGTATAGATGTACTTCAAACTTTTTATAATCACATTAGAGGAACGTTACATTCTTCAAATCAAAAGGTTAGATATTTTTTTGATTCATAAAAGGAGAGCAATCATTTCTTATATTACAAGTCACCACCCTGATTTTTATCATCAAAACACAGAGTTAAAATAAATGCACACTTAGCCTCATACATCAGGAGCCAATGGTGTAGAAAGAAACACAATCGCTGGGGAAACAAGTGATAATTTTTGTTCCCAATCATAAATCATTTACTATAATTTGTTCAAAAATTTTTTAATTCATTTCAATGTATTGTTCATTAATTATTATATAAGGGCTAGAACTGTTCCAAAATTGCGCAAATGCTGAGCATATTGTCAGTTTCCCACTGAGAAGGTAAGGTGTTCAGTGCCTTTCCTTTTTGTATTGGCGATCGGGCCTGGAATACTGGAATGGTATCGAAAACCGCATATACGAATATAGTCGAGAGGTCCTGGGAGTAGTGTTTATCTACTGTCAAACCGGTATTTCATTGGGTTATCTGCTCTCCGCTGTTTGCACGTAATCGCACTGTTTATGGGGACTACGGAATTCCCTTTGCGAATTCTAAATCGCGACACTAAATCTGACACTTTTATCGATACTCCCGGAAGTGGAAATTATTTAAAACTTCTGCAACCCATAAACCTTATTGCTTTACGAGTCACCATCTATAATAACTCAGAAACCTTCAATACATTCTTGAGATCCCGTTTAGAAGAATATTTTCCATGCATTCCTGGGTAAACTTTAAAATATGGTATTTTTAGAAGAAAGAAAAAAACGATTTCTAATATTCTGAAATATTGAAAACTTGGGAATCAAGGTTTTATTCAACACAAAGAAAAAATGGTGAAACAAGAAATTCAAAGGCCAAGAAAACCTTGGAAAAAGATTGATCGAGTTCCTTGAGAAGTCGACTTTTGTACAGAGCTTTTCCAATTAGTGGTACCATTTTGAATCTTAATCTTTTTATCCCATAGCCAGCAACCGCATGAACGACTAATTACCAATTAGTTTCACTGCATCGCTATAGCAGTTCGATACAAGACACCGAACGAAACAAAGCTGAAGCGGTAATCCAAAATCCAGAGAAAATATCCTATGTTAGTAACATGCTTCAAACATATAAACTGAAAAAAAAAGATTACTTGAATCAAAGAAATGCAGTACTGAATACGTCCAATCAGATATTTCCTTGGTCACAGAAAAGTGTTCTTGTTTCAAGATATGAATGTATCTTCCGAATGAAAGAATGGTTCTTGCCTTGAGAGGAATTTCTTTCAATGAAAAAATTGTTTGATTGAATGTTTTCAGTACTAAATTTCTATGATTAAAGTTATCTCCTTTCTCAGTGAAGTATGATAAAATCAATGGAGTCATAGAGGAATTGAACATACCACATCAAGAAGAACGGAAATGGAATCAAGAAAACTTGCTTTCTTGATTTAATTTTCATTCTTTTTTTATTAATCAAATAACAAGATATCAGGTGAAATTTACTCGACTTGAGGTAAATCTGCTTGAATGAAATTCACGTAATATTTCGGTGCTCATGCCAGAAATTAAAATAAGACTCGGAAAAACAGCTACGAGTGGTACAAAATTATATCACTTCAGTCTCAAAATTATACCAGAGATAGTCCCGCAGTCACTCGTTCTACATAGAAAATAACAGTGAGAAGTTATCTTATTTGAAAAGAGGACATCTCGAGTATAAAATAATACCTGCAAAAATTTATATCGTAAAGAATGAGATTTCACCGTCATTCTTTATAATATAATGGTCCTTTTTACGTTAAAAATATATTTGAGCATTATTAAAATTTCATCTTTTCATCAATGCTATAGCGGGCATTATATTAATTGTAGCATTATATTATTGGATATTAACTGTACGAAGATAGGTTTTACACGTATATATTCGGAAAGGAGGGCTCAATATGAAATTATTTTCCTAATTAGGATCTTATTACTTTGTGCATTAGAAAAGGACAAGACAATTCGTGCCGACAAGGTGCGGGCGCACTTATGTAGGTTGCGTGTAAATAAATGGGAATTCAGCTAAAAAGATAAATATTTAACTGGACCACTTCAATTTTCAACTATGAAGGTGAATATTCAAAAAAGAAGATTGATTTCATAGTAGAAAGAAAAATTTCCAAGAAAAAATACTAAGTTTCAACAAAATAGTCGAATTTCGAATCCAAAAAATAATTATTTTCAACCAAAAATGGAACAGTAACATTTTCAGTTCAAAAAACCAATTTTAAACCAAGCATACAAATTTTATGCGAAAACAAAGAATTTGCAACTAAATAAGGAGTTGAGTATTCGAATTCAAACAGATGAATAAACTTTTACTGAAAAAGATACATTGTCAACGGAAATTTGGATACTCAAATTTGAAATTGAAAAAATGGATGTTCAACTTAACAGAAGGATTGGAATAAGTTAAATTTTCAGTTAGAAGGAATCACATAAAACAAAAAAAAAACAAAAATTTTCAACCCAAAAAAACTAACTTCAAAAAAATTATCACATTTTCACAATAAATGATGAAGAATCAGATGAAATTGTACATGTTTGACTGAAGAAATTGAATGTTGAAATAGAAAGACGAATTTTCAACTGGAATGATAAATCTTTTACTAGAATAGTTCAATTTTTAACAATAATTTAATTTTAAACCTAAAAACACAATTCTTTATCTAACTGGTTGAAATTCGAACTATGAAATTGAAAATTTGCAAACAAAAATGGAATAGTGACATTTTTTGCTTGAAAAATTAATTTTGAACCAAACATAAGAGTTTTCAACTAGATGAATGTTCAACTAAAATGAAAAATGTTCAACTGTATAACTTGATTTGTTAACGGTAAACAAGAATTTATGAAGAAAAATATTTACTTCCAAAGAAAAGATAATTTTCTACCCAAAAATCAATTTTCCAACAAAAGATGTAAAGAACTTGAAAAGATCAATTTTCCACTAAAAATGAAACAGTGAATTTTCAGTTGAAGGAATTGATTTTCAAATCAACTGGTGAATTTTCAGGTAATAATGATGAATCTTCAACTGGAATAGATGTACTTTGAGCAAAAAGAATAATTTTTAACCACAAAGATTGATTTTCTACAAAAAAGGCAAATTTTCCACGAAATACACAAATTCTCCAAGAAATAGTTTAATTTTCAAATTCAAAAATCAATGTTCAACTGAATACTTGAATTTTCACCAAAAAAAGATTAATTGATTTTTATCAAAGTAGTTACAATTTCAACCAGAGGTAAATTTTGAATCGAAATAATGCAATTTTACCAAAAGAATTTTATTTTCAAAAAACAAGTTTAAATATAGAACAAGTAGTTGAATTTTGAACTAAAAAATGATGAATTTTCAATTAACGATGTAAACAAGTTTTCTATCATAACTCAGAAATATTTCTTCTTCGGAATACTACTTCTACTCTGAAGACTGCTTAAAGTACTTTCTCTATTTAAAATTGAAAAGAGGAGACTTTAAAATTGTGACGAATTTTGAATTGAAGGAACAATTTTTTAAATTCCTCTCTTCTAAATCTCAATTATAACTAGTTTGAAAAGTTCCCGTTCCATGTCAGAAAATCCCATGGTTCAAGTGAAATTATACTTCTTCACAGAAACTCCCTGTCCCAAAATAGAACCTATAATTATTTTCTGAAATTTTCTGTCCCAAGTCAGATCAATGAGGAAAAGACAATAAAACGTGATAAATACATTTTCTTGAAAAAATTTAGATAATAATCCTTTCTGTGTGTTTGGGCTATCATCAACTCGATTATCACATGTGAGTCAGCTAAAAAAATCTCACAGAGCAACAAATTTGCAAAACGGGTTTCTTATGATGAAAAAAAAAATCTTTCCTCTTATGTAGTATAGATGTATTTAAATATTTTGAAAATCAGATTAAAGAAACCGGTTTCCCCGGTCAATAAAATCCCCGGTCAATTCCCGGTTTCCCGGTCAAGTTGACACCCTGAAGATGTTTTTAAAGTTTTTAGGTTAGCCAAAATTACATAAAAATGTATATACATAAAAAGAAAAGGAGAAGCCGATATAATATGTATGCAGTTCCATTTTACTAATTGATCAAAGCGTTTTTCGAAACCTTCAGTTCCTCTAATGGAGATCATGAGAACAGTAATGATTACCTGAAAAGCTTTGTAAAAAATGTCACAATATATTACTTCGAACATTGTTTCCAGAGGATTCCCGGGCAAACAGAATAAAGTGTGACGCACTTCAAGAATGATTACATAAGTCCAGTTATCATTGTCAAAGTACTTCAGATTCTCTCCTGTGTATTCAAGAATCAGCTGAAAACAACCCATACTGATTTTTACATCCTCACAAAATAAGGTTTTATGTTGTTGTAAATTTCCCCCCCCCCCCCCCCCCCCCCCGGTTTGTCAAATGTCCACGTTTTGAGACCCCCTGAACCCGAAAAACAGGTTTTTACGAATGTGTCTGTCTGTCTGTATG
>WSXT02066258.1:0-12466 GCA_011762715.2 Neuroterus valhalla | reverse complement strand
AGAGATTTCCAGACGTATGAATGAAGGTAGAAAGATTATCGGCAGTGTATGGGGTATTACTAAAAGTAAAAATGTACCAAATTAAGCCGAAATTGTTAGATATAATTCTATGCTAGCACCAACTGTGATGTACGGTAGCGAGACCTGGATGTATCAAGAAAAGGATAAAAGTAAACTCAACGCGATCAGCATGCGATTCCTGCGTAACATGTGCGGTGAAGCGCTGATGGACAAAGTGCGTAATGAGTGGGTCCTCAGAAAATGTGATGTAGAAGAAACCCTGTTTGACAAGAGTGAAAAAAATTTGCTGAGTCACGTTGAGAGTATGGATGAAGAACAAATAACAAAGCAAGTTTTTTTACGCAGGGTAAATGGTAGCGTACCCAGAGACAGACCAAAGAAGGAATGGATACAATTTGTAAATGAGACCTTCAAGAGGAGAAATATGGAAATACGCTTAACAATTCAATTCCTCTGTTTACTATGAATTCCGCGTTTCAAGCGAAGCTTTTGAATTGAAAAATTAGGAATAAAAACGAAATCAGTTCTTTTCTGTTCGCAAAAAACACGCAATGAATTCGAAGACTGACGTAATACCTATTATTGCCTCCTTCCCATGCATATCCCTTGCTTGACATTTCCCATGTCAATTCCACTTCCAAATTTTTCCATATCAATCCTCTATTCTCTAGTAGTACAGCGGAGCTGGAACCAAACGTGTTACGCTTACACCAATAGGGGTAAGCTCAATAACTGATGATATAATAAATGAAAATAATAAATGAATATCAAAAATAATAATAATCATAATAAATAATAATAATAATATATATAAATGAAATTTTGAGTAATAGCCTCCCCCCCCCCCTTGACCAAATCCTGGATCCACCACTGAGTAAAATTATTCTAAATAACAACTTGTGACTTTCGTGTTTTTGTTAAAATCGAATAAATGAATCGCAATTGTGCTTTCGCATCATTAGCACAACGCGACCTCTAATAAACTATAACTTTCGTGATGCCGAATCAATGTTTTGATAATTTGGTGCATGTCATTGTAGTTTACTAGATTGAATGTCATTACGGTCAAAATGACAACACAACAAGCAGGAATGTGTCTTCTCGAGCAGTTGAAACTCGCCGATCGTATCGAAGACTCATTCAAAGGCGCTCAAAGTCCTCACATGCGTGGTATGTTGTCAGCTCGCTTGCAAACATTGGAAGCGAATTACTCCGAGCAAGGACATTGAGTATTTCAAGGATGACATCTCATCACAAGTTGAGGAGTGGTTCCAAACTTGTATAGGATTGTTTATCGATGCATTCGATGCACTTCCATCTCCTGATGGTAATGAATCATCAGTAAATATCAACCGTCGTGTGTCTTCCAACTCAACTTAATCGTTTCCAGAAATAACATAGCCGACATTTTCAGGCAATGATACTGAGTGGTCGAATTTTCAGATTTGTTAAAATCGTTAATCGATGAGAATTTGGAAATTGCTGATGCCGTGAAATTACATCACTTGGAAACAGACCTGTCTGGTGAACCAGCTCAGTTGCTGAGGAATATTCCTGTCACAAATGGAAATTACAAGCGCGCGTGGAAATTATTGGTTGGTCGCTTCGGGAATAAGCGAATTCTCATTAACTGTCACTTATCGTCTATTTTTTCATTTGAACCTCTATCGACAGAATCAGCTCCCGGTCTAAAATTGTTTGATAGACAGCTGATCTCCTTGTTTCGTCTTTTTTTTACCAACTGCTTAGATCCTCAGGCACGTCGTGAATAAGAAACCTCATTCGGTGATTCAACTGAGCCTCCTTCGTATCAATCCTTGCGGACATTTCTTAGTAACAGAGTTAGAACGTTGGAAATTCTTGAGGGAAATGCGGCAGAAGCTGGGGCTTCATTTTCAGTATTCAAGGATTCTTCTAAATCAAGGTAATCTGCAAACTCTGAAACATCGAAATGGAAGAGGGGTTATCGTGGTTCGGCAAAAGACTCAGTGGCTTTATCACATGTCAGTACTGACCACACCAATGATCAGGATGGAAAGTGCTTCCACTGTGGACAGCAGTACTTCTTAATTTCGTGCATTGAATTCAATCCAGCGAAAGGAGTGAGCTTCAGAGAAAAAACTGGGCTACCATTGCCTACGTCAGCGCATGGGAAGTAAGTGTCCTTCATTCTGAAAGTGTCGGATGTGACAAAAAGCATCATACCATGCTCCATCAGGAAACACCGGCCATCAACTATATTCAAGAACCTTCTTCATGTATGGAAGAGAAGCCGTAGTCATTAACGATGCATCATCTTCTTGCTCATCATGTTACTCGACCTTGGGTTAAAGGTTTGTTACCAACAGCCATCTTACGAGTCACATCGAGCAGTGGTGCTTCAGAGTTAGTGCGTGCCTTACTTGATATCGGTTCGGAAGTTTCTCTTGTGTGTGAATCTCTCGCGCAACGACTTAGGTTGCCTCGCTCAAGCTGTGATTTGGGCCTTTCAACAGTAGGTAAAAAACGTGCGTCTATGATAAATGGTGCCGTTCCTTGCACTTTATTACCATATTTCCAGTCTGATTTTAAATATCGATTAAATGCACTTTTGCTTCCACGTTTGACTCCATATCTCCCACATTTTCAGAGGGGTACCAGAGATTGGCCTCAAATTTCTGGGTTACGTCTGGCGGATCCAGACTTTGATAATAATAGGGTGATCGACGTGATTAAAGGAGCAGATGTCTATTCGTATTTGCTCCTCCCTAATATCCGTAAAGATTCTCTTTCAGCTCCTGTTGCTCAGGAGACCTATTTCGGTTGGATCTTATCCGGAAAAACATCAGGCGATTCATCGGCAGCCTCCAATGAAGAATCTACAACAGCCGTTGGAATGCATATTCCTGTGCAAGAAGACCTATCTTTCGATGTTCAGAAATTTCGGGTATAACAAGAGATTCCTTCTAGAATCATGTTGACAGCTAAGGATCAGGAGTATGAGGATTTCTTCATCGCTACTCACTCTCGCACACCTGAGGAGGAAAGATACGTGGTTCAGCTTCGGATGAAAAACAACTTTCAATCATTCGGAAATTCATATCGTCCAGCTCTTCGAATGTTGCATCGTCATGAGCGTCGCCTCGCGCGTGACGTGACTCTCTGTAAGGCTTATGATGAGTTCATCGAAGAGTATCTCACTCTTGGCCACATGGTTCCCGACCGGAAGGCTCTAGTTTGTCGAAACGGTTCAGGGTCATTCTATTTACCTCACCATGATGTGTGGAAGACTTCAAGTACTACGACAAAGCTTCGAGTAGTCTTCAATGGTTCTCAGCGATCAGAAGCTGGTATCTCGCTCAATGAATGCTTGCATTGTTGGACCTACTATATTGCCAAACTTGGTGGATATAGTATTACGTTGGAGACTCCATGTCATCGCTGTGTGTGTTGATGTTGAGAAGATGTATAGGCAGATTTAGGGACATCGGGATGACCAAGATCTCCAGCTGATCCTGTGGAGAAAATCACCTGAGGACCTAGCCCAAACTTTTCGCCTGACAACGGTCACATATGGACTGTCTTGTGCACCATTTCTAGCTCTTTGATGCCTGCAGCAACTCGCAGTTGATGAGGAACAACAATACCCTCTTGCCGCTAAGGCAGTCATCAAGGAACCTATGTTGATGATATCATCGCTGGTACTGATACACTAGACGAAGCAATCCTTCTTCAGAGTCAGTTACATCAACTGTTCAAAGTGGGCGGCTTTCCCCTTCGAAAGTAGATGTCGAATAACTCGAAGTTATTAAGAAGCTTACCACAAGAACATCTGGCTTCATCGCTACCCATATTTCTTCCGATTCAACAATTTGTTCAAGTGCTGAGTCTTCACTGGAATCCGGAAAAAGATGTCTTCACATTCAACATTGATCTACCAGCATCCATGCCTGTCGTAACGAAATGGACAGTTCTCAGTCAAATAGCTCAACTTTTTGATCCTTCAGGTTGGTTGAGCCCAGTGATTATTACTGCCAAGAACTTCATCCAATTTCTGTGGCTTTCAAACATATCCTTGGACGATCTTCTGTTGACGAAGGATCACAATCGACGGTTGGAGTATCGAGACAATCTTCGTTTTGTTTCGTGATGCTTCTGAGAGATCTTACGCCGCTGCTGTCTACCTTCTTGTAAGATCGGCTCCTGGAGTGTCTGATGTATCGCTCGTTGCTTGAAAATCTAAGGTGGCTCCCGTACCGCAGTTAAGCTTGCCTCGACTTGAACTATGTGGAGCAGTCCGTTTGGTTCACTTGATACAGTGTGTACAACAAGCGTTACAACTAGATGTTCCTATACATCTATGGAGTGACTCTACTTGCACTCTTTACTGGATTAAAGGACATCTCATAAGATGGAAGACCTTTCTAGTCAATTGCGTGTCTTAACTCAAAAGACGCCTCCATCAGCACATTGACATTAGATACCATCAGCAAGTAATCCAGCCGATTGTGCATCACGGGGTATTCCTACCACAAACTCAGCTTCTTTTTCCCTTTGACGGGAAGGATCAGATCGGTTATCGTCACCGACCATCTGGCCAGTTTAGCCTCCAACAAGCAAGAAAAATAAATTGGATATAAAGGAAAGAAAAGTGCAAGTCCATGCAGTCACCATCGTTCCAGTGTTCTGAGACCTTTTAAATCAATTTCCTACCTTGGAGAGGCTTCTGCGGATTACGGCTTGGATATTCAGATTTCTGCAACATTGTCGGCATCCATCAACTCCTAAGAACCCAGTGTTGACACCATTGGAACTTCAATCTGAGAACCTGGCCTGGATTCGCCATGAACAGCATCATTATTTCAACGCTGAGGTCAAGCTCATGATTTCAGGAAAAAAGATCTCTCCGAAGGATAAACTAGCTCACTTAACACCTTACCTGGATGCTCAACAGCTCCTACGATTCGAAGGTCGTTTGAAAAACTCTATCCTCAATCCAGGTGAAAAGCACCCTCTTACTCTAGCTTCCAAATCAGCTCTGACGTTGCTACTAGTCGAGTACCATCATCGGTGTTGTCTTCATGGTGGTGTTCAGCTCACCCTTGGAACTTTGAAACAGCAGTACTGGATTTTGAAGGGTGGATTTGTCGTCAAAGATTTCATTCATCGATGCCTTCCATGCCTTCGTCAGAGAGCTGCCACATCTCAGCAACTAATGGGGAATCTTGCAGCAATTCGTTCTAGTCCAAGTAGACCTTTTCTACACACTGGAGTGGATTATGCTGGACCCATTCGTCTTCGTACCACCAAGGGTCGCGGCTACAAATCATATAAAAGTTACATCGCTGTTCTCGTATGCTGCTCCACTCGTACTGTACACTTGGGAGCAGTGTCCGACTATACGGCAAATGGTTTTATCGCGGCCTACACTAGGTTCGTCTCCCGTCGTGGAATATGCAAAACGTTATCCAGTGATCAAGGAACGAATTTCATTGGCGCTGACGCTAACCTTCGAAGCATGTTCACATCAGCATCCAAGCAATCAAAATTCATCGCATCAGTGTTTGCTGCTGATGGAACTGATTGGTGATTCAATCCACCAGGTGCCCCTTATTTTGGTGGACTCTAGAAAGCAGCTGTTAAATCTTCCAAACACCACATTCGACGAGTCCTCGGAGATAGAACACTAACTTTCGAAGAAATGAGTACCTTCTTTTCTCAAGTGGAAGCTTGCTTGAATTCTCGAGCACTGCAAGCCATGTCTGATGATGCTGAAGATCTGAGTGCACTTACGCCAGGACCTTTTTTAATCGGAGAGCCACACAACAACATGCCAGTGCCAAATTTGCTTGATATGTCTGTTAATCGCTTGACTCGTTGGCAGCTTGTGCAGCAAATGCAGCAGCATTTCTGGCATCAGTGGCCATCTGATTATCTGAAGGAACTTCAGCCGCGATCAAAATGGAGATCAACTTGATCATCATTGGAGATTGGTGATCTAGCTCTCATCTGAGACGAGACCCTACCACCTGCCAAATAGGCCTTGGGCCGCATCACTAATCTGCATCCAGGACCCGATGTTCATGTGCGCGTAGTGACTCTTCGCACTAAAGGTGGTGTTTTGGAAAGGCCAATAGTAAAATTGTGTCCCTTGCACAGTTCCTAAACAGAGGATATTAAAACAACTTGTCAAAAACTGAGCAACAACAAGAAAAATCGGCGGAACATATGTTACTGTAGTATGAGGAACAAACCTTCAAGCTTCAATTTTGCTTCTAAATAAAGATCTTGTTCTTTATTCCAAAGACTAGAATATCAACACTTATTTACCAGCTCTCATTATTTTATACATCACTGGTCGACAACAAAAATCCTACAATCTTCTCATTAAATACTTAGAATCTTGACAATCTTACGGCTATCCAAGGCGGGAATTGAGGCGGGGTTTTAGAATGTCTCCTGAGTATTTGAGTTCTAAAATGAAAAAACTGACGGAACTCTCAGAAAAAATAAACAATCTTCATCTTTTTTCAAATTTTTTAGGACTTGAAAAAGTACTAAAAAGTATTTTCCATTTTGAAATGGAAAATTTTAAAAAAAACGCGTATAAAATCACTCATCGGGTTTGTTGGTTTCAAGGGTATGCTACGCCACTCATTGTTGAATTTTACTAGAAAACTTTCTTGAATTCTTCATTGCGAACTCATCATTTTTTAGTTGAAAAATTATCTACTTGGGTAAATGTTAAACTGTTTTTTTGGAAATTAAATTTTGTTGTTAAGGGTTCACTATTTCAATACAAAATTCACTTATGGTTGAAAATGTAAATATTTCGTTGAAAATCGATTAATCTTTTTTCGGTGAATGTTCGAGTATTTATTTCAACATTGGTTTTAAACAAATTAAACTTCTTCTCCCAGAATTTCTCTACTTTGAGGAAAATTCGTCTCTTTTGTCGGAAAATGGTCTGTATAGTTAAAAATTAATCTTTTGCGCATAAAATACATCTATTTTACTTGAAGATTCATCATTTTATCTGAACATTCATCAGTCTAGCTGAAAGCTGATTTCATCAACTGAAATTCCATTCAAAAATTTGAATGAAAATTTGTCTTTTTGAATTGAAAATTCAATTGTTTCGTTGGAAATTCACAGATTTCATTGAGAAATCTATTTTTTGGTGGAAAATTATTTCTTTCTTTGAAAGTTAATTATCTTGTTAAAAAATTCTTCTTTGCGGTTAATAATTAAATATATATAGGTTATACAGTTAAATATTTTTTATTTTAATCGAAACGACATCTTGTTAAAAACACTCATGTTTGGTTGAAACATTAATTTTTCAAATCAAATTGTTACTTTTCCATTTCTAGTTATAGATGATAATTTTCATATCTCAGAATTCAACCATTTCATTGAAAAATTGTATTTTTTGGTTGAAAATTAATATCTAGTCAAAATTTTAACTATCTCGGTCGAAAATTCGTCTTTCTGATTTAAAATTTAACTACTTAAATTAGAAATTAACCATTTTTTTAAATTTACTTTTTTGTTTGAATTTATTGTTTTGTTTAAAAATGTAAGAACTTCTTTGGAAGTTAGTTCTTCTTTCTTTGGAAGCAAGTTTTTTTTTTGTTACAAGCAATTTATTTTCAAGCTGGAAATATAACTAATTCAAATTAAAAATTTCATAGATGTAGTTGAAAATTCATTTATTTGGTTGAACAACAATTTTTTCCAGTATTCAAATTTTGGTTTCTGTTTAAAAATTCAACCCTTTAAGTTGAAGATTCTTTATTTTAGTTGAAAACTCTCTCGTTTGGTTTGAAATCGGCTTCTGAAACTCAAAATGTTACTGCTCCATTCATGGTTGAAAAAATTATTTTTTTAGTTCGAGATTCAACTATTTTGTTGAACATTGTGTTTTTTGGTAGAAAATCAATCTTTCTATTTGAAAATTAATCTTCTCGTTTAAATATTCACATCCATGGTTGAAAATTGAAGTGCTTCAGTTAATTTTTAATCATTTTAGTTGGAAATTCATCGCTTTGGCTGAAAAATCAGCTATCTTCTTTGAAATAATTTTTTTTTTTTTTATCGTTGATTGATTTTTGTCGATTTTGAGTTGAATTGCTCCAATTTTTGTAAAGAAATGATATGCTTCTGTGGAAAATTTTAGTATTCTTTTCAAAATTAAATAATTTTGCAATGTTTGATCTGCTGTCTCAAAGAATTTTTAGAATAAACGTCATGAACTAAAATAATTCTTTGCATTTTGCGCCAAACATGAATATGTTGCTTTAAGTTACCGGTAAAATTAGGAAACTTGAACGAGAAAAACCGGGAAAACCCGGGAAATGATCGTCAATTTGAAATTGTATGCCAAATCGACACCCTGATTCTGATCTGGGAATCTCGAAAAAAGACAAAGATGAGGAAGAGATTCATTTTTTACCGTTCCGAAAAACTGTTTTCCTTTGTGGCAAAAGTAATGAATCGAGGAAATTTCGAAGTGGAACAGTTATTGAGTTCTGATAAAATTAGAAGATATCGTTCGATTCTTATTTGATATTCAAATCAACAATTGAGCGAAAGGCGATCAGCGCCGCAGTTTCACATTTCTTCCGCAGAGACAAGTTGGGAATTATAATCATAATAATCGTGACAGCCTCCTAATTGGTTTCAAAGATATATTCAGTGATTTGTTTCAGACTAATCTTCCTAGACTAACACTTAAATTTGTCTTTTTTCCTCGGGAAACTAGTTAACATTTTTCCACAAAATAATTGAAAATAAAAAGCGCAAACTTTGAAGAATCTACGATTTCGATGTTTGCGAATGATACAAACATAAAAAAAACTCCTAAAACCAGTTGATACTGCTGGAAAAAAGTAAGAAAAAATTTTTAATACGTTGCGAGAAATTGCTTCATCCAGAGGGATGTAGTTGAAGACATATGTTTACTTGTATTTTTCATCAAGGAAGATGCTTATATAATAGAGTAGGCTGCAGCTAGTTGTACCAAAAGTTCGAAACGACTACCCATACTTATGAAGGACATTTGTTTGCTCATCCCAAATTTATTTCATTCAAACAAATTATTTATTTACTTGTTACATTTACATTTACTCGTTACATTCTCATCATAACGAGAAGGTATTAGTTTTATGTGAAAATCGGCTTTCGCAGAATTTATGAAATCTCCACGTTTTGAGACCTCCTGATTCCGAAAAAGTGGTTTGAACGTTTGTTTCTGTCTGTTGTCGTTGTCAGAATTATGGTATTTTCAAAATTCAAAAATATGAAAGAAAATTAGAATTTTAAGCCCAACAACGCAAGATTGAAAAGAAAGTCAGAGAGAAATAATGTTTCATCTTGTGAGCCCTACAAGATCGTGAATACATGAATTTTCTAAAAAAATCGGAAGTTTCAATTTTGATCGCACAAAAAATAAAGAAAAATAATCTGGGAACTTGATAACTTTCGAAAGAATGATCATATCCGATCGTGCTTTGGCACCCATTTTGGGGGACCTAAAAAACAAGCCGAGTTCTTCAAACCGGCTTTTTCGGATCAAAAATAAAAGAGGGGGAACATTTAAAAATTTTAGGTACGGTTCTTGTATAAGGTAAAGGATGAAACAATTCATCCTCATGATTTTTTTTTTTTTTTTTGGTAGAAACAGAATTGTCAGAGTTGGGGCATTTTCAAAGTTCAAGAATGTAAACAAAAATGAGAATTTTCATCCAAATATAACGCAAGATTTAAAAGAAAAGTCAGAAAGAAAAAAAGGTTTCTTCTTGGGAGCCGTACAAGATCGTTATTATAACTTTTTGAATTTTCTCGATTAATCAAAAATTCCAATTTTGATCACAAAAAAATAATGAAAAAAATCTGCCCGCCGCGCAGGCACATTCTGATCGCGCGCTGTTCGCTTCGCTTGCAAGTTGAGGGCTTGCAAACGCAATATAATTCTGAAGAGGATCGAACTCCACCACAAATCAACAATGTTGATTTGCGACCCCGTCAGAGGTCGGGAACATTTATGTTTGAAAAAATTACATTTATTGAATAGACGCTCGAAAAAAAATTAAATATTTCTGCAAATGGAATAGTACATTGAATATAATCCTCCAATACGAAATTAAAATTTGCAACCAATTCGAAGGTCCGGAACATGTTTATTTATGGAATAATTGAAGTTTTTTAATACCTTTTAGGAAAAAAATTAAAATAAAGTTGCAAACTGGCATAAATATTTTAATTATTGTTTAGAACTAAACGCAAGATTTGCAACCTCATTAATTATACGCTACATGAGTTTGCAACCCAATACCTGATCGGGAACTTGTTCAAATTTCAAATATTAAAATTTTTAGTCATTTTTTTTTTCATTCTGAAAAAAAAATATAAGGAAGTTGCAAATGGGGGTATGATTGAAAAATGCCAATTCAAGATGCAGTTGAAAATGTCAACCCAACTGAAGATGAGGATCGTATGGGAATGTCAAATTTTTTATATTTTTAATATTTTTGACTTACAATTTTTACAATTACAATTTTACAGTTACGATACAGTTACAATTTTTACTGCATCTTAAATTGGCGTTTTTCAATCATACCCGCATTCGCAACTTTATAACCTTTCTTCAAAATGGAAAAAAAATTGAATGACTAAAAATGTTAATATTTGAAATTTGAACAAGTTCCCGATCACGCATTGGGTTGCAAACTTAACACTACATACGTAGTATTAAATTATACAATTACAACCACTTTGCAAAATTATTACATTTTTTCTGACTGAGCTATACTTTGAAAAAATCGAGAAACAACAAATAAAAAGAACTGCATGTAGCGTATAATTAATGAGGTTGCAAATCTTGCGTTTAGTTCTAAACAATAATTAAAACAATTATGCCAATTTGCAACTTTATTATAATTCTTTTCTAAAAGTTATTAACAAAACTTTAATAATACATAATTAAACATGTTCTGGACCTTCGAATTTGTTGCAAATTTTAATTTCGTATTGGAGGACTAAATTCAATGTAGAATTGCAGAAACATTTAATTTTTTCTCGAACGTCTATTGAATAACATGTCTTTTTATTTTAAATATACCTGTTCCCGACCTCTGACGGAGTTGCAAATCAACATTGTTCATTAAGAAAGTTCGTTTTATGTAACTGCAAAGTTTTAAAAACATTGCATTTAATGTCAAATTTTTCCTTTAATTCAGCCCTGCTGACTGGCCTACAGTAGGACGATGTTCTTCAGAACAGGCAATTCGTCCCGATTTGTACGACCTTTGAGACTGGAGATCCATATAAAATATTTTCTTTCTGTCCAGAAGCAGAAGGTTGGGAACAAAGTGATCGAGGAGGACGCGCAAGAAGTACGGGTTACCTCTGGCAAGTGTATCTAATTACCCTGGCGTTTACGTCAACGTTTACTTTGATTTACGGTAAAATTGTGGCTGCGACCTTCGCCCGAGACGAGAGCCAAGCGGATCGCAGCTAAAAAGTTTAAAGGATTTGGTCATTTATCATGACGGCATCCTAAGGTGCCTCGAGGGCACCACGGGAATGAAAACGAGAGGAATATAATCCCTTGGACAGACTAATCACGGACTAACTATCCGCGTATTATCTACAATAATTCCACGTTGCCGGGGACTGATCGTGGCCTGACCCGCTTCGTATATTCTCGAATCAAATGCACTTAAAGAAATAACCATAAATATCCCTTTCCTCAACGTCGATTCACACCCTGAGAAAAGTCTAAGCTCAGTCCGACCTTTACTTGAACAATAGGATTTTCTACCCATTATAGCTACAGTATTCTATCAATTTATTATTTTATTCAAATATGATGTGCAAATTTGTTCATCTTTATTGCTATTAATAGCAAAAACAGCGCCCCACGCGTGCTTTCCACACGTTTGTATTTGAGTTGCCCAAATCACCGAATGAAAATGTGTGCCTGGATTTGAAGTAGTATAGAATATACCAGACGGCAAGCCTATTCAGAACTAACTCTCAATTGGTTCTGAAATCGAAGTACAATATGAATTACGTAATTAAATTAATAAATTATAGATAGTAAATACAAGAAGAATCATGTTGATCCATTTCTAACTTATTCTGAGTTCGCAAAAGTATTCAGTAATTCATAAAGGAACTTGAGTGAACGAATCACGAACTCTCAGCAAATGCTTTTCTAGCTCATTTTCAATGACCAACGAATGAAGAAAGAATTAATATCGATTTCTTAAGGGATTTTATCAGGTATCCCAAAATTATTGAAATAGAACTTTGTGACATAATTATCAAAGTATTCCTATTTTGATCTTTTGACATTCTATATGAGAATTCATATTATTCATTTGGCGTGGAGAAGAGGAGAGATTAGCAAAAAAGAGTACAATAGGAGAAAGCGAGAGTATGAGGGATTGCTGAAAGACAA